>JAVJIF010014264.1:0-76922 GCA_038442645.1 Agave tequilana
GCTCTAAGTGCCTTTAGGGCTAGTGCATTGGCCTCTATATGCTAGATATCACTAAGGTAGGATTCCTTGGTAATGGCAAGGTAACTTTGTACCTAGGGTTTTTTAGATACATGGACATCCTAGCCATCCAAACAACAATGTTGGAAGCATCAAACATAGGTGGGGTCATGAAGTCCATGCGTGTGGAAAAACAATATATGTGCAAATGCAAATCTAGATTAGCTAACCAAGATCACACTCCTAGGTGGTTAAACCAAATATCAGGAGCGTAGGCTCTGATACCAATTGAAAGTACACCTAGAGGGGGGGTGAATAGGTGTACGGCTAATCTAATGAACAAAATGCGGAAATTAAAACTTAAATGGCAACACACTTAATGTAACCAACGAGTATAGCCGAATTCCCGGTGAAGGGCTCTGGACTAACTCCTCTTTATTCCTCTGAATAAGAGTTGAGGTGCTATATGAAGCTCTCGTGGTTAAACACAAGTGAGGCACACAAACACACAAGCATGTATATGATATGGAAATATGAATCAATGCTCAAAGTAAAGAGAGAGAGAGAGAGTTAGAGTCAATGGATCAAACGCAAACACCGAGATATGTTTCGAGGTTCGAACACACAGCTCTACGTCCCCGCCTTCACACAGAAGGATTTCCAATCCACTAACTTGTCCACACAGGACTCCCACACAGGGAACCTCCACTGAGGATTTGGGGCAATACACCGGGAGTACACAACTCCTCTCTCAACCAAGTACAACCTCTCACAGAGGCAATGCTCAACCAACGCAAACACCACCTCACATAAGAGGGGTTAGCACAATGCTAATACAACACAATCCACCTCTTCACTAAGAGGGATACCAACACAACCTCCACTATCAACCTCTCACAAGAGGGATACCACTCAATCAACCTCTACACTTAGAGGGATATCACAAATAAAGGAGGGGTACAACACTTGGTGGTTTATCTCAACCACAAACAAATTTTCCCCCAAAAATAAGATCCTAATAGATAGGATAGAATGATATGGCTCAAGTGTGGAAACAAAGTGTTTTGATCAAAGAAAATTACTTGAGAAAAACACCAAATAGATATAGAATTTTTAGACCAAAAACAAATTCCCAAAAGGCTATTTTCTTTGAAATATCAAACACTTTAAAACAAATAGAGAATAGGAATTTTGAACCCAAAACTTTTTGCTTAAAACACTAGAAAAGATATGGAATTTTTCTCTCTAAAAATCTTACACAAAACAGCCAAAGATTGGGGTATATAAAGGCCCCAACAAAAACTAGCCGTTGGCAGCTGACTAGGCCCAGAATGGCCTTCCGGTTGACCGGCCAACGGTCAAAAAATTGACCGTTGAGCCTGTTGGTCGACCGCCCGGGGCTGTCGACCGTGCCAATCCAGAGAGCAATTGCTCTCTGGCCGGTCAACCGCTCGGTCGACCGTGCCAAGCCTCACGGTCGACCGTCCCGTCGACCGCCCCCACCCGAGAGTGGGGTACTTTCAGTCGGTCGACCGCTCGTCGACCGGCCCAAGTGGCTGGTCAGCGTGCACACCTTGTGCATGTCGGTCGACCGATCCGGTCGACCGACTCTGGGTCCGGTCGACCGCCAGAACCTGGCAGGGCTGGTAATTTAGGACTTGAAACTTGGGTTTTTAATTATCAATAAAATCCCATAAAATTTCTAAAAATCCACACAAATAGTTTCAGTATAATACATTGATATACAAACATGTTTGAGTAAAATCAAATCATGTTACAAATATTTGAACTATTTTTGTAACTTAGAAATTTTGCCGAAAACTAAAAACTGTATTTTCTAAAACTTGAATTTTTCAAATGGAAATCCGATTTTTTTAAAACTCATCCAAATACAAGAACATGATATTGAAACAACTTTTAGACATATATAGTATATGGATATAATCCATATACATATAAAGATATATATCAATGTTTTTGATATTAAAGTCCAAAATTAGTTTTGTTAAAACACAAACTCCAAACACATGAATAGGCATATCAAAATAAGTTTGTCTAAGATATGAAGCATACATGTATATAGAACAAATCTAATATACATTAAACCATGTAAACTTATTTTGATTCTATCTATTCATGAAAATCAAGATCAGTTAAACCAAAACCGAAAACCAAAACATGAAACTTAAGCAAGTGTGTGTATGTTGTGAACTTGAGCATATCACACTATCTAACTTTAACAATGGATCTAAAACACCAAACTAAACACTATACCAAAGTCTTCTTGTAGAGCTCCGTCTCCAAGTCGACTCGATCCAAACGTGATCCACTGAGCTTGACTCCAACGAATGCTAGATATGAACTTTGACGCTCGGCTCTTGAATCACCATGTGAAAGCTCCAAAACACCTTTGTTGAAGCTAATCACCTACTAATATCTTGGTTAAGTATCTGAAACTAAACATCACAAGATTATTAGTAAACTATAACTTGATGAGTTAATCATCATCAAAACTAGAGTGGAAGGCCTCTAGGCCAACATATACATGTTTTGGAGAAAACGATTTTTCATTTCAAATACAAGTTTTGAAAATACGGTTTTCGATTTTAAGCTTAACTTCTAAATCACAAAAATGGTTCAAAATGTTTGTAATATGTGTTGAATTTTGATCACACATATTTGCACTTCAGAGTATTTTAAAGAACTTATTTTTGTGGAATTAATATAAATTTATGTGATTTTAATTGAATCAAAAGACCAGTTTTCATGTCCTTTATCCATGCCTGTTTTGTGCTGGCGGTCGACCGGACGGTCGACCGGACCACGGTCAGTCGACCGGGCCGGTCGACCGATGTGCACAAGAGCGTGCACGTTTCCAGCCTCTTAGGCCCGTCGACCGACTAAAGTTCCTTTGCTCTCGGGTAAGGGCGTTCGACCGGGCTGTCGACCGAAGGCTTGGACCGGTCGACCGGGCGGTTGACCGGTGGTTGGCAACGGTCATATTTTGACCGTTGGCCGGTCGACCAGAAGGTCAAAACTGACCATATTTGCTGCCAACTGATATATTTTCTAAAAGCCTATAAATAGGGTTTTCTCTTAGCTGTTTGATATAACAATTTTGAGAGTTTTTCTTGCAATCTTTCTAAGTATTTTTGCAGCAAATTCAAAAGAAGTTTTTGGCTAAAAGTTTTGATTTGTGTTTTCAAGGGTTGAAAATTCAAAGAAAAGAGTCTTTTGGGAATAAGGTTTTTGGTTTATATTCTTGATATACATCTAGTATTTTCTCAAGAATTTTCTTTGAGATTTCATCTTCCAAACTCCTTGATTTTTCTCACAACTTGAGCTATTACATCTATCATATCATTAGGATCCTTTTGTTGGTGAGAAAGAGTAGTTTGTGGTCTTTTAATCACCAAGTGATTATTGTACTTGTGGCTACGCTACCTCTGTATTAGAGGAGTGTGATTGAGGAGTTGGGTACTCCCTAGTGATTGTAATCCTTTGTGGATATTCTAGTGGAACGAAAATCCTTCTGGGTGAAGGCGGGGTCGTAGAGTTGGGTGCTCGAATTTTGAAACAAATCCCTGTGTTTGTGATTGGTTTACTTGTGTTTCTTACTTTCTATTCATTCTTATATTGTCGATCTATACTCTCACAACAAGATTGCATTGCGCACCTCAAACTCTTATATAGAGGAATCACGAGGAAGGAGTTCAGAACCCTTCACGGGGTATCCGGCTTCTAATCTTGCTTTGTGTGATCATTGCATCATCTCATTTTTAATTGTGCATTAATTAGCATTTTCACCTATTCACCCCCTTCTAGGTGATTTCAATTGGCATCAGAGTTAGGACTCTAGTTTTTGGCTTTACATCCTTAGAGAGATCCTATAAGTTGCTAATCACTATTTTCATATCTTCAATCATACACTAGTAAAAATGGCCGATAACATTAAGACCCCACCCAAATTTGATGGACTCAACTTTCTCATATGGAAAGTTAGAATGAACATATTTTTGCAATCTCTAGGTAGCCGAGTTGCTAAGTGTTTGATCAAGCCCTATAGTGAACCCGTAGGTGAGGAGGACATTTGGTCCGATCTTACCTCCAAGGAAGTTGATGCAAATTCGAAGGCTCAAAATGTCTTACTTTTAGCATTAAATGAGGATAACCTACACGGGTTATCCATTGCAAGTCCACCTATGAGATTTGGCAACACTTATTGGTCACTCATGAGGGAACATCACAAGTCAAGAGAGTTAAAATTGATCTCTTACTTTCCCAATATGAATGTTTTAGAAAGTAAGAAAATGAATCTATTGAATGATATGATTACTAAGTTTACTAAAATCACAAATGCTCTTGCTTCTCTAGGTGATGAAATCAACAACGACCAAAAGGTGCGTAAGGTGATTTGTGCTCTCCCTTCATCATGGGAAATCAACGCTACCACCTTAAAGGAATTGAACGACAAAGACGAGATGAAGCTCATAAGTCTTATTGGTAATCTTAAGACTCATGAGATGGAGAAAAAGGCTAGAGAAGAAGCAGCACCTCAAAAGAAAAAGTCTATTGCTTTCAAGTCTACCTCCACCATCTACGATGATGAAGAAGATGAAGAAGATGATGAAGAGCTATCTCTTCTTGTGAGAAATGTAAAAAGAATGTACCACAAGAATAAGCTCAACCATAGAAGGTGATGGGAAGGGAAGGAGGAGAAGAAGATCACATGCTACAACTGTCGGAAACCTGGACACATCATGGCCGATTGTCCAGATTTCAAGAATAAGATATCTTCCTCTATGAAGCAAAAGAAATCGTTTGTAAAGAAGGCGTTCAAAGCCACTTGGAATTCGGAAAGTGAATCTGAAGATGAAGTTGACACAGCTAACATGTGTTTCATGGCAAACACACCTAAGGTAACTCCTGAACCATCTTATGATGATATTGAGATAAGAAAAGAAGTGTTATTACAAGCTTTCATTGAACTTTCAGAAAGTTTTGATTCTAAGAAGGAAGATTGTTTAAGATTAAAAAAGAAAATGAAATGCTTAAAAATCAAATTGCTATTTCTTCAAAAGAAAGAGATGAATTATCTTCCACTATTATTTCAACACAAAGAGATTTTGATGCCTATAAAGTTGCATGCAAAGCTAAATATACTAAAATTGATGAAAATGAGATTTTTATGTTAAAACTAGAATAAATGATTTGGAAAATGTTTTAAAAGAATGTGCATTTAACAATACTAAATTAGAAGAAATGTTTTCAAAGAAACACATGCACACTTCACCTGTTAAACATGATAAACCATCTCATGCTAAAACTCTACATGTTCATCATGCCAACACATCACATGTTCAGAAACTACATGCTCATTATGCTTTTAAATATGGAAGAATTTATAAATGTAATTATTGTGGCCAGAATAGTCATTTAGCCAAATTTTGTTATGATCATATAAATAGTATGAATAATCATGTTTGGGGACCCAAGAAAATATGGGTACCAAAATCCACTCCTATTCTATTTGATTTAGGTGTGGGCTCTCACACGACGTGAGAGTTGTTGGTGCCTTGAGGTGAATGCGTTCCGAGCTAAACGGTGACACACTTTCAAGGGGAGTTTGGTGGGAGGACCACCATGATTTGGAGATATAGAGATGTGCCCTCTTGGTTTTGGTAACGATCTCTAACTCCTCATTTAGTTTTCATGCTTTCATATTAGTAATCTTTAGCATGTCATGTTTTAAAGATTATTATGTTAAATGCCATGTTAATTAGACTTGTGACATACACGTATAGTGATTGAGATACACCCATGTTCATATTGATCCATATTTTGTGTTTCACTTTATTTTAACTATTGTGTATATCCTTACTCTAAGACTTGTACATTTAGCCTAATGATCATATTGATTTTTTATTTTATGATTCATGTTTTGATTACATGTTTATATGTAACCTTCATTAAAACTTGTGTATATACTTGTACAACTAATGAGCCACAATTGATTCTTATATGTTTGTGTTTAAATGTTCATTTGTAGCCATTAGATGTACTAGTATAGCCTAGTTTTGATGATTAGTGCATTTCAAACTTGTATTCCCTTTTTGTTCATGTTTTCATGTAAATGTATTTAGTTTCATGTATATGTTAATTTTGTTTAAAACTTTAGATAAACATGTATACCCTTGAGTCGTTTGCTTTTCATACAAATCTTTATTATGGACTCATTTGTATTTAGGGATGTGTATGTATACCTTTAGATTTAGACAAAACATACATATGCCTTGAAGTTGGAATTATTTTGGTAAAAATTAAAGATTCATGTTTTTCATGTTTATAAAGGAATTTCATATTGAGCTTAATTGTCTATTCTCATGATTTTGTGATTACATGATTCTTACACTCACATTATTCTTATTTACTCATGATTTTTATTTCATAAGCATATATGTACTTTATAGACTTTGAGTGTCAATTATTATGTGATTTTCATGTCTTCATGGTATATCTGATTTGGTTTCATATTTTGAAGGATTTCATACTAGTTTATTTTTAAACTATCTTTAAAACTAGTTTCGTATTCTTCATTTGGTAGAGTTTTTAAACTATACCTATTTATTCTCAAGTCATATTTTGTTTGAAAACCCCTACCTTTTAAGGGCGGTTTGATGGGCGACCATGCCTTGTATACCCTTCTTGAATATCTTTTAAACTTGTGCATGATAAGGGTGATAGGTTTCAGTTATACACTTGATCCTCATTTGTTGACACTTAAAAAAGACAAGATTCTTATTGGTCTGAACAATGTCTAAACTTGTTGACATTATAAAAGACAAGTGACAGACGAGCTGAAGACCAGTTTTCACCCATCTCCGAGGGACAAGGAAGCAACTTGGACTCCACTGATCTAGCAAGCAGACAGTGAACTCGGATTATTTCTAAACAGACCTCAGCAGGTCTAAGATGCTAGCACTTAGCATCACATGAGCCCAAAGGGATAGCCTCGCTTGAGAGGCTAATATCACCCAACTTCGCTTTGAAGTCATCCAAAGCCTCGCCAAGAAGCTAACTCGCAAACTTCGCCACAGAGGACTTCCAGCTCCGCCAAAGGGTTTCTTTCGGACTTCGCCAGAAACCGTCTCCAGCTCCGCTATGAGCTCAATGCGGACAGCTCCGCTCCGCTATGGTCAACCTTTGACCAATCAAATCTCCGGATGAGATCGGATCAGATCAAATCCAATTAAGATCAAATCAGAGATCAAATTTGGCAGTTGATTGCCACAATCTCTTGACTCTCATAAAATGAGTAAGAAGATCAGGAAAATCCTCCAACGATATGGAAAGGATCAAGAAGATCAACCGACCTGCCATTCTAGCTTCGCAGAAGCTGATCCTAGCCTCGTAGCAAGGCTACTTTCCAGATTTAAACAGATTCGATTCAATCTTTTTCTATATTTTCAAGGGACGATTATACCCTTGCTCTCCCTATAAATAGCCCGCCAGGGGTACAAGGAGGGAGGATCGGAGAAAAAGAGGACTCCACAAGCAGAGGCTTCTTCACGACGCACCGTGCGCTCTCAAATTCAGAGACCTTTTGGAGAATTGCTTTCTCTATCCAGGGTGTTGATACCCTAACACCGTCCTTCTTCTCAAGGAATCTCCGAAACCAGGCGAGAAAGAATTCCTAATTGAAGGCGGTTTTTGAGAAGCGGCAAGAGGGTTCTACCGACCTTCTATTCTTTGATTCCCCGAACCAGGCGAGAAGGGAATCTCATCGCTCGCATCGTCAAAGGGACAAAGTGGTCGCGCGCTGACCAGACTCCTATCGGCACACTTCTCCAGAATCTCTGAGGAGATCTACTTATAATCTTTTTAAGAATACTTGTAATTTAGCTCCTCAACTCTTTTATTGTAAGTTTTCCCCTTTGCGAATATAATGGAAAACATCATTATATTTCTATTGGTATCAAAATTGATGTTTCATATATTTGTATAGTCATATGTATTTTCTATATATGCCTCTTATTTCAATTGGTATATCCATACATACATATATATGATTTGATTGTGCTTGTTTCACATGTCTTTATAATTTTTTTAAAAAGCACAAATTATATTTGCTAAGCTTGATTTAGTTCATCATGTCAATTATTTTTAATTAGTATCTATTACAAGTTTATACATTGTTTCTTTTAGTATTTCATAAAGAGGGAGAAAATTCTTGTTTTTAAATCGGTTTTATGTAAAATTGGTATTGGTTGTATTTTCAATTTGTATCAATCTTCACTTTCAAATTGGTATCTTACTCCCACTCTTTATGATGAAAAGTACTTTATTTTAATATATACTAACATTTTTCAATATTGGTATCAATAATTTTAAATTGGTATTATTCTCAATTTGGTATCTTTATTGCAAAATGAGTTGTGTTTACCTAAAAAAATTTTATATCAAAATTTACAATATATTTCAATTGGTATCAAGAATGTAAATGTTTCATTTTTAGTTGGTATCAAGAATTTACAAGATATTTTCAATTGGTACAAAAAACATAACATGTTTCACCTTCATTAATATCAATATTTATTTTGTGGACTTTAAGAAAAATTTATAAATTTGTTTTAAAGTAGTTTCATAATATTTTAATATATAGCTTATATGCAAGGGAAGCTTAACATCTTCTCTATATATAGATTCATGTTGAGTGTGCTTTCATATTGAAGTGCTTGACATCTCTTTGGTATGTAGTACACGTGTGTAGGGGAAGCTTAACATCTCCTCTTATACATTGTACATTATGCTTTATGTCTTTAGGGTCTAGTCATCTCTTTTCATGTAATGCATGTATACAGGGGGAGTTAACTTAACGTCTCTCCTCTTCATGAATGTATATCGCATATACATCTTTATTACTCGTTTTTACTTAACCCCTTTGTTGATGAATTGACAAAAAGGGGGAGAGAATTTTGGAGTCTTTATATGCATGCTTTAATCCATGTTTATGCATATATATTTGCCTTATGCGCTTCACTGAATATCCTTATTGTTTATGCTATGCATGAGTTAAGGGAGAGCTTATATGAAGATCAACTTTAATCCATGCATATGTAACTCTATGAGTTTTGTCATTATCAAAAAGGGGAGATTGTTAGCCCAAAGTCCCATCACTCTAGTTTTGATGATGATTAACTCATGTAGTTATAATTTACTAATGATCTTATGCTTATTTAGTTTCAGTTATCTATCAAGATCTTAGTAGGTGTGTAGCTTCAACAAGATGTTTTAGAGCTTACACGTGTTGATTCAAGAGCTTGCGCATCCAGATCACATCTAGCACTCGGTTGGAGTCTAACTCGTTGGATCGTGTTTGGATCGAGTCGACTTGGAGATAAAGTTCTACAAGAAGGTTTGATTTATGTTGTTTAGATCTTGTGTAAGATAGATAGTGTTGATATGCTCAAGTTCACACGCGCACACACACACACACACACACACACACACACACACACTAGTTTCTATATGTTTAGTTTTCATTAAACCGGTTTTGGATTTCATATCAAAAACATAGATATATATCTTTCATGTGTATAGGATTTTGTCCATACACTTTATGCTTCAAAAGGAGTTTCAATATCTTATTTTTGTATCTATACATGTTTTGGAGAAAACGATTTTTTATTTCAAAATACAAGTTTTAGAAAATACGGTTTTCAGTTTTAAGCTTAACTTCTAAATCACAAAATGATTCAAAATGTTTGTAATATGTGTTGAATTTTGATCACACAAATTTGCACTTCAGAGTATTTTAAAGAACTTATTTTTGTGAAATTAATAAAATTTATGGGATTTTAATTGAATCAAAACACCAGTTTTTATGTCCTTTATCCCTGCCTGTTTTGTGCTGGCGGTCAACCGGACGGTCGATTGGACTAGGGTCGGCCAATCGGGCTGGTCGACCGATGTGCACAAGAGCGCGCACGTTTCCATCCACTTAGGCCGGTCGACCGAATGAAGTTCCTTTGCTCTCGGGTAAGGGCGGCTTGGACCGGTCGACCGGGCGGTCGACCGGTGGTTGGCAACGGTCATATTTTGACCGTTGGCCGGTCGACCGGAAGGTCAAAACTGACCATATTTGCTGCCAACGGATATATTTTCTAAAAGCCTGGCTGTTTGATATAACAATTTTGAGAGTTTTTCTTTCAATCTTTCTAAGTGATTTTGCAGTAAATTCAAAAGAAGTTTTTGGCTAAAAGTTTTGATTTGTGTTTTCAAGGGTTAGAAATTCAAAGCAAAGAGTCTTTTGGGAATTGGGTTTTTGGTTTATATTCTTGATATACATCTAGTATTTTTTCAAGAATTTTCTTTGAGATTTCATCTTCCAAACTCCTTGGTTTTTCTCACAACTTGAGCTATTACATCTATCCTATCATTAGGATCCTTTTGTTGGTGAGAAAGAGTAGTTTGTGGTCTTTTGATCACCAAATGATTATTTTACTTGTGGCTACACTACCTCTGAACTAGAGGAGTGTGATTTAGGAGTTGGGTACTCCCTAGTGATTGTAATCCTTTATGGATATTCTAGTGGATCGGAAATCCTTCTAGGTGAAGGCGGGGACGTAGAGCTGGGTGCTGAACCTCGATACAAATATCTGTATTTGTGATTGGTTTACTTGTGTTTCTTACTCTCTATTCTTTCTTATATTGTCAATCTATACTCTCACAACAAGATTGCATTGCGCACCTCAAACTCTTATTTAGAGGAATCACGAGAAAGGAGTTCAGAGACCTTCACGGGATATCCGGCTTCTAATCTTTCTTTAAGTGATCGTTGCATCATCTCATTTTAAATTGTGCATTGATTAGCATTTTCACCTATTCGCCCCTCCTCTAGGTGATTTCAAATACATGATCTAAAACAAAAAGGAAATACAAAAGAAAAGAAGAAGAAAATTATACTACACTACACTAAAGAGGAAAAAACCCTAGCCTACAGCTTTCTAACCCCGTCTCTCGTCTGAAATAGCAATATTTATAGACGAAAGAATATTCTGGAAGACAAGACGAGGCCACGTGTCGAAGACCGACATGTGGCCCAACAATTTTGCTATAGATCCACGGTAATGCCAGGGACCTAAGTCCCTGGTTTTGCTCCGGTGGTTCGTCCAATTACGAGGACCTTCTGGATGTTTCTAGTTTTAGGTAAATTTGATATGTTTTTCTGCAGATTCGTTTTCAATACTGGATCCAATGTATCTTTTAGAAGATCTCTAACTTGGTCTCTGAGAATTTGTTATTTAATTACCCAAAATTGAGTTTAATCAGGCTCTTATTCTGACTTAGCCCTTGAGTTCTTGATTATCTGTGAAATAGATCAAAACACGATGCAGCAGTGATATTTTATTCATAACACGAAAGGAAAATGCAATATGATGATGCTGAATTGTAGACTAATCACACCTCCACATTATCTTTTGCTCGTCCCTAGCAAAACAAGAAAAAAATTAAAACAAGAATGTTATTACACCACTTTCGCAGGTGATGCGATTGCACTGAGCATGTGCAATAGGCCATTAAACCTCTAAGTTTTCCCTAGAGGATGAGTTTTGTCTCCTGAGAGTTTTCAGCGAATTACACCCACAAAATCCATTAAAAAAAAGTTAGTGTTTTGAAAACACTTTTTGAAAGAGAGAAAATTTTTTAAAATATTTTTGCAAAAATTTAAACGATCTAAGGTCATAAGTTCACCAAAAATTATTATTTCTTTAAGTTAGTTTATATGCAAGAATTTGTCATCAATTAAGGTAAGAATTCAAAATTGGATTGAATATTTTATCGTTCATAAAACCTAGATAATATGCACTTTGTGATAGTGTAGATTTTTTAGATTTCAACTCCAACTATCAAGACATTTATATATATATATATATATATATATATATATATATATATATATATATATATATACTTTTTCTTTTTTTTATTTTCTTAGACTTCTAGTTTACCCGGGTAGTGAGCCTTTCGCCGATGACTCTCAAATAAGACGATCTTAGGGCACCAGATAAGAAAATATCCCTTGGGCTTAAGGACTCGAGTAAATAAGGCAACAAAACTTAGGTGGATTATTTGTTTCTTTTGACCACCGTTAGATGTGAATAATCATACTTCTTAAGGCATAGTTATCCAGTTTTAAGTAGTTTTTTATTCATATATATACCATATTTTTTTTAAAATTTTGCTTTATAGCATTTTTTGTCTTTGTTTCCATGCCAAAAATGTTTAAGTGTGAAGTGCATACTCTCTAATGTAAAAAAATTCAAGATGAAATTATCTCTCCAATATCTCTTACTTAACCTATAATTTTAAATAAGATCCATTATTTCAATTAGGTTTAAGATGTCATAATTTAAGGTTTTCTTAGTTTCTAAGATTATCTTATTTTTCTTAAAAATAGATCAA
The DNA here is from genome assembly GCA_038442645.1 of Agave tequilana. NCBI lineage: Eukaryota > Viridiplantae > Streptophyta > Magnoliopsida > Asparagales > Asparagaceae > Agave > Agave tequilana. The sequence continues at coordinate 12,463 of JAVJIF010014264.1, forward strand.
ACCTTTATCTCTTTTTTCAAAAAGTTTTTATAGAATGGGAAAATCTTGAGAAAGGGAAAATCTTATACAAAAGAGAGATTTCTAAAAATATCCTAAAAGAAGTGAAAAAGTAAGAAAATCTAAAATTCTATGTTAATAGACCCTCCCCCAAACTTATCTCATGCATTGTCCTCAATGCATCATGAATGTATGAATGCATGAAAATACAGAACGAAGAAGAAATCACTTGAAGGTGGTGGTTCAGCTAGCGGTCTGATTAGTGCATGAAATGTGGCCCAATCAAAATTACGTAGAGTTCACAGGAACCCACCAGTGATCTCTCAAATATAACCCACTACTATGATGTATACATGGATGATTCTTATTAGGAATTTTACCCGATCTAATTTTTAAATTTTAAAAATAATTTTAGAGTCATTATTTTCAATACCTTTGTCCCAAAATGGAGTTTGAAATGATGGAATGATTGATTTGGACTCAGACAGTATAGGAACAAATACCGACTCAGGAAATTTACTGAAATCAAGTAAAGGTTTTGGAGTCAAAATTGGTTCAGGAAGCGGGTCCAAATCAAGAAGTTGAAACTCTAGTCCACATTCATTTTCCACAATGGAATGTGACTTTGTAAGATTGGTGATTCAAGTTCAAGAATGATAGGTATGAAATTCAAAACTGACTCTAAAATGTTGATCAAATTAGGTAACATAACAGGAGTCAATATTAATTCAGAGATTTGAGCTGGATCACAAATTTGAGAATCGGGGTCACATTCTTGATTTAGTTCAATTTCATAAAAATAAGAGCTTGCCAATTTGTCAATGAGACTTTCAACAGTATGATAATGGTCATGTTCAATATGTTGATCTAGAAGGATTTATGGTTCAATTTCACGATGAATTGGCATAGGATCCAATACTGACATAGGGAAGTATAGAAAATCTGGTAAGATAACATAGTCAATATTGAGTCTGAAAAAGAAATTGAATTACCGAGTTGAGCTTCAAGACCACATTCATGTAAAGTTCAATTTCAGAAAAGGGATAACTTGCCAAAATATTGATGGGATTCTCAAAATTTTGATTTTGGTCAAGTTTAAATGGGCAGAATGAAATTGAATCTTAGTTTCCAAAACAACATGATTCTTGGGTCTAATCGATAGAGTTAGAGATATAAGGATTGGTCGAACGTTGACAAGAAAAAATTTTCTCGCTCCAATTAACCAATTTGCTCATTATTGAGTCTAACTTACTGATAGGCCGAGTGACAGAATTTTGAGTCTGAATCATGTCTCCTATACTCTATGCAATTGGTTCTTTTTGAAAAATTGAGTATGGAAGTCAGTTTTGGAAAGTGTGGTGAAATAGTGAGTCCATTAGATTTCGGGATTATTGCTCGAACTCCTGGAAGGTTTCCATACTCTTTTTTAAGACAGTTTCTTTTATCGTTGGATATTTTGAAAAAGAAGCATGTGAAGCTTGGCTCTGAGAAAATGGTGAATCCAACATGTTCTAAGAATATCGCTCAGACTCCGCAAGAGTTTCATACTCTTTTTCAGGATTGATCATGCTTATTTTGACTAGGTGGAACTGGAAAGGATAAGTATGAATTTTGAAATTGTGGTTGACATGGTGAGTCCAACAAGTTTTGAGATTGTCGCTCGGACTCAGAAAAGAGTTCTATAATCGTGTCCAAGACTGAGGTAGGACTGAGTGTGAATCTTGAAAATATTGTGAAATTGGATGAAAATACACTTAGAGGGAGAGTGAATAGGTGTAATTTTAATCAAATGCAAATTCTTAACAATTATAATGAATGATGCAAACTGATCACTCAAAACAAGAATTGAAGTCGTATTCCCCATGAAGGGCTCTGAACTTCTCTTCGTGATTCCTCTCGATAAGAGTTGAGGTACTCAACTGCTTACTTGTTAAGATAAGTAATGATCGATAAAAGAAATGAAAAGAAAGCAAGTAAATGAAAACAAAGAGACAATAAGACAATCACAAACAAGAAAAATTTGTTTCGAGGTTCGAGCTACTGCTATACGTCCCCGTTTTCACCATTGTGAAGGATTTCACTATCCACTAACAGATCTCCCTCAAAGGAATCTTACAATAAGGAATTACAACCATTTGGAGTACATAACTCCCCAACTCAATTCTCTACACAAGAGGTAGCACAAAGCCAATTAAGATTACAAGCTCTTGGTGATCAAGAGATCACAAACACTCTCTTACAACTCTCTTACAAATTTCTATATAGTAAAAAGTAAATTTGAAGCGGAAGGATGTATATGAGAGTAGAAATCAAATATAGAGAAAATATAAGAGCATAAACTCAATTTAAAACTTTGAAATTTAAAGCACAAAAGAAAAACTTTGAAAATTTTTACTTTTAAAGTAAACATTGATTTTCAAGAGAATTTGTTGTGTTTTTTAAATTCAATCCTAATGACCATTTTATATAGGCTGTAGAAAAACATTTAGAATAGTTTACCAGACCATAAAGAGAAGAATTTGACCTTTAGAATTCAAAAACTCATGTTTTAAAAACATGTTTAAAAGACTAATTTTGAAATCTGGCCATTACTATCATTCTGGAAGTCTATCGGTCGACCGACCCTATTTAAAAATCCAACTGTTGGCTTATGGTCGATAGCTCGGTCGACCGATTTTAACCAAGACCAAAATGATGACAGTCGGTTAACACATCGATCGACCACAGGGGTAGGCAGCCGACCGGTCGGTCGATCGTGAATGTGCACGAACATGCACACCCCTCTGCTAAAGGTTCGATTGACCGTGCGGTCGACCGTCCTAGCTTGTAATAGGCACAGACCGCGATCTAGGCCAAAAACCATACCAAGGTCTGTTATGAAAATAAAGAAAATTTTGTAAATAATTTTGTATAAGTTTTGAGGGGGAAAGACATATATAGCAAAAAGATACAAGTTCTAAACTGAGATATAAATTTTGAGAAAATGTGGAATCATGTACCATAACCAAACATGTCAAACACCAATACAAAATAAATTGTATTTTTGAAAATGTACATTTTTGTATGTGTATATCTTTGAGCATCAATCTATATTCTACTCTTTAATAAACTAAGTTTTTACAAGGTTCTAAACGACCACAAGTATCTTCAAGCGTGCTTCTCTGATAGCGATGTTTAGTGCTTTAAGCTTCAATCCCGTTCTTGAATACCCTTGAGCCATCAACACTTTCCTTTAGAGAAAGAAATCTATTTGATCATCTTGAACCCTGAAAAATACTTAAAATACTTGAACTTAATTAGTACTAAATAACTACATATATTTTGTTATCATCAAAATAAGAAACCTGTAATTGTAACCTTTAAGCCAACAATCTCCCCCTTTTTGATAATGACAAAACATATGAGCTATTTAAAAGAAATGAAAGAAAAGAGCTTTGAAAAAGCTCCCCCTCAAGTTATGCTTATATATCAAATACAAGATATCAATATGACTATAACAATTAAAAGTCAATTTTAAACATGTCATATGAATGCATATATGAAAGTTTGCAATAATATGCATAAAATGGCATTGCATATGAGCATAGACGAACTAAGACTAAAAACCAATAAATACTCTATCTCAGTAAATACTCAATAAAACTTAATACTTCTCCCCCTTTTGTTACGCATCAAAAAGGGTGAGCAAAAAAAATTTATTTAAAACAAATACAAATTTCAAAATAATGAAAAACTCATGAATCTATAATATAATCATTTAGTTCACCACAAATGAAAGAAAATTTGTTAAAATCAAGTGGCTTAGTAAAAATGTCTGCTAGTTGAAAATCAGTTGAAAAAAAATCAATTTCAATATCTCCTTTCTCATAATGATCTCTGAGAAAGTGATATCTAATTTTTATGTGCTTTATCTTACTATGTTGATTCGCATTTTTAGTCATATGAATAGTACTAGTATTATCACAAAATATTTTACTATGATCATAATGCAAATCAAAGTCAAGGAGAGTATGTTTCTTCCAAAGGACTTGTGTATAACAAGCCCCATTCACAACATAATCCACCTCGGCGGTTGAGAGAGCTATAGAATTTTGTTTCTTAAAAGACCATGAAACTAGACAATTACCTAGAAATTGACAAGTTTCACTAATGTTCTTCCTATCCACTCTACAACTGGCATAGTCAACATCCAAAAAACTCGTCATGAAAAATTGTCCGGTCTTCGGATACGACAAGCTCATTCCAATAGTGCCATTAAGATATCTAATAATGCATTTTACCGCAATCAAGTGGGACTCTTAAGGACAAGATTGGAATTTAGCATATAGACAAACACTAAACATAATAGCCGTCAAGTAAAGCAAACTACCAATCATGCTTCTATAGAGTTTAATGTATGATTCAAAATCTTTACAAAGCTTTTCATTTGTAGATCCAACATAATATCACCAACATATATTTGACCAATTAGGATATCACTATCTACATGATTTGTAAACAAAGTGGCATCTACTTTACTTTTTATAAAACCATTTGAAAGAAGAAAAGTTGAAAGTCTTTCATACCAAGCTCTTGGAGCTTGTTTTAAACCATATAAAGGCTTATCTAATTTGAAGATAAAATCCAAATGTGTAGGATCAACAAACCCGAGGGGTTGTTCAACATATACTTTCTCTTCAATAAAACTATTTAAAACTATGCTTTTGACATCCATTTGAAAAAGTTTGAAATTTTTAAAAAAAGCAAAAGCTAGTGTAATCCGTATGATTTCAAGGCGTGCTACGGGTATAAAGGTTTTCTCAAAATTGATGCTTTTGATTTGGGTGCAACCTTAGGCCACTAACCTAGCTTTATTCTTAACAACATTAACCGACTCATCCAATTTGTTCCTAAAATCTATCTAGTACCAATGGTTGGTCTATAATGAGGGGTCTAGGAACAAAGTTTTAAACTTCAATGCGCTCAAATTAATTGAGCTCTTCTTGCATAGCAAGCAACCAATATAAGTCTCCCTCAGCTTCGAGGATGTTCTTTGGTTTATTATGAGAAATAAAAGCAAAATGGCCACAAAAATCATGAAGTTTGGAGCGAGTAGTTACCCGATTTGATGCATCACTTATGATGAGTTCCTTGGGATGACTTGTAGCATATTTCTAATCTTTTGAAAGTGGTTGTATCGATGCGACTTCAACCTCTTGAACTTCACATTATTCATCAAGCTTTGACTTATCTTCTTGGATGGGTAATGCCATTTCAACCTCCTAAACTTCAAAGTGGTGCCCAAACAATCTACACTCTTCTTTGAAATACAAATATCATTTTCAATGATTGAAGAAGAAGTGGAGTATGCAACATATTTATCAATAGAAGATGAATCTATAATAGCATGATAAACATGGAATCAAAATTATTTTTCAAAGAAATATTTTCCTTTGAAACTAAATCTAGTTCTTTTGAAATTAAAATAATTTTATTTTTTAGAGAATCATTCTCTTTGAAGACAAAACCTCAGTTTTCTTTAAATTATAATCAAGATCATTTTTATTCTTTAAAAACTCATTTTCTTTTAAATAATGTCAAATTGGGTTTTTAATGAATCCATTTCATTTGAAACCCCAACCCTCTCTTGTAAAACCATGTTAAAATAAGAATTCAAAATTGGATTGAATATTTTATCCTTCATAAAATCTAGATAGTATGCACTTTGTGATAATGTAAATTTTTGAGATTTCAACTCCAACTATCAAGCCATATATATATATATATATATATATATATATATATATATATATATATATATTATATATATCTGTGTGTGTGTGTGTGTGTGTATTTCTTCTCTTAATTTTATTAGGCTTTCTAGTTTACCCGGGTAGTGAGCCTTTAGCTGATGACTCTCAAATCTGATGAGAAAACATCTCTCGGGCTTAAGGACTCGAGCAAATAAGACCACAAAACTTAGAGGGATTATTTGTTTCTTTTGACCACCGTCAGGCATAAATAATTATGCTTCTTGAGGCATAGTTATCCAACTTTAAGTGATTTTTTATTCACATATATAATATATTTATTTATTTATTTTTGCTTTATGACATTTTATATCTTTGTTTCTATCCCAAAAAAAATGTAAGTGTAAAGTGCATACTCTCTAAAGCAAAAACAATTAAGATAAAATTATCTCTCTTATCCTCTTACTTAACCTATAATTTAAAAAAAATCCATAATTTCAACTAGGTTTAAGATGTCATAATTTAAGTTTTTCTTAGTTTCTAAGATCATCTTAATTTTTTTTAAAATTGAACAAAACTTTGTCTCTTGTTTCAAAAAAATTTTAAAGAAAGAGAAATCCTAAGGGAAAATCCTATACAAAAGAGAGATTTTAAAAATATCCTAAAAGAAGTGATAAAGAAAGAAAATCTAAAAACTCTATGTTAGTAGAATCTCACCCACACTTATCTCATGCATTGTCCTCACTGCATAGTGAATGTATGAATGCATGAAATACAGAGGGAAGGAGAAATTACCTCAAGGTGACGGTTCCGGTGGCGGTTTGATTGGTGCACAAAATTTGGCTCAATTAAAATTATGTGGAGTTCGCAGGAACCAATTAGTGATCACTCTAATATAACCAACTATTATGATATATACATGGATGATTTTTATTAGAAATTTTAAACTATCTAAATTTCCAATTTTAAAAATAATTTTGGAGTCATTATTTTCAACACCTTTATCCCGAAATAGAGTTTGAAATGATAGAATGATTGATTTGGACTCAAGAAGTATAGGGACTAATACCGACTCAAAAAATTTATTAAAATCAAGTTAAGGTTCTCGAGTCGTAATTGGTTTAGAAAGCTGGTTCAAATCAAGAAGTTGAAACTCTAGTCTACATTCATTTTTCCATAATAGAATGTGACTTTTTAAGATTGGTGATTCAAGTTCAAGAATGACAGGTATGAGAATCAAAACTGACTCTAAAATGTTTCTCAAATTGTGTAACAAAATAGGAGTCAATATTGATTCAGAGATTTGAACCAAATCACAAATTTGAGAATCTGGGTCAAATTCTTGATTTAGTTCAATTTCATAAAAATGAGAACTTGTCAATTTGTCCATGAGACTTTCAAAAGTATGGTAATGATAAAGTTCAATATGTTGATTTAGAAAGATTAGTGATTCAATTTCATGATGAATTGGCACAGGATCCAATACTGGCTCGAGGAAGTGAAGAAAATCAGGTAAAGATACTAGAGTTAACATTGAGTCTGAAAAAGGAATTGAATTACTAAGTTGAGGTCACGATTACATTCATGCTCAAGTCAATATCAAGAAAGGGATAACTTGCCAAAATGTCAATGGGATTCTCAAATTTTTAATTTTGGTCAAGTTCAAATGGGTATGATGAAATTGAATCTTGGTTTCAAAATAACATGATTCTTGTGTCCAATCGATAGAGTTAGAAATATAAGGATTGGTCAAAGGTTGACAAGAACGAATTTTCTCGCTCCTATTGATCAATTCACTCATTATTGAGTCTAACCTATTGATAAGCCAGGTGACAAAATTTGAGTCTGAATCATGTCTCCTATACTCTATGCAATTGGTTCTTTTTGAAAAGTTGAGTATGAAAGTCAGTTTTGAAAAGTGTGGTGAAATTGTGTATCCATCAGATTTCAAGATTATTGCTCGGACTAATGCAAGGCTTCCATACTTTTTTCTAAGACAGGTTTTTTTTACCGTTGAATATTCTGAAAAAGAAGCATGTGAAGCTTGGTTATGTAAAAATGGTGAGTCCAACATGTTCTGAGATTGTCGCTCAGACTCAAGTAAGAGTTTTAAACTCTTTCTAGGATTGATGATTTTTTATTTTGACTAGGTGGACTGGAAAGGATAAATATGAATCTTGAAATTGTGGTTGACATGGTGTGCCCAACAAGTTTTTAGATTGTTGCTCGGACTCACACAAAAGTTCTATACTCATATCCAAGACTGATGATTGCTCATTTTGAAAAGGTGGGACTGAATATGAATCTTAAAAATATTGTAGAATTAGAGAGTCTAACATTTTCTAAAATTATCGCTCGACCTCTTGCATGGATTCTATACTCTTTTCTACCTCATATTTTTCTTCTATGGGTTGTTGTAGAAAAGGAGTATATGAAGTATGATGTGGAAAGGACTGTGAAGATTGTGCGTCAAGCTTGTTTTGTTGGACTCCAGCATGGCTTGCAGACTTCCATTTTCTTTTCTAATTCAGATTTTTCTTCAATGGGTTATTGTAGAAAAGGAATACATGAAGCATACTATGGAAAAAATTGTAAGTCGAGCTTGTTTTGTTGAGACTCAAGCATGGCTTACACGGCTTCCATACTTTTTTCTAATTCGGAATTTTCTTTAATGGGTTTTTCTGGAAAAGGAGTATAGGAAGCAAAAGAGGGATATGATTATGGATAAAGTGATTGAAAATTTGACTCGAGGGATGTGAATCCCTATTGATTCTGCGAAGAGTGAAAATTATTTTGAAAATTTTGGTTATTAGAATAGGGATATGGGTCATATTGAGTCAGACACATCCAATCTAGCCTATTCGATTGGTTCATGTTATATAAAGCCAGGTTGGAGTTATTCGAGTCAAATGAGATCAGGGTGAAATATGGATTCATATTAGGATTGAAAAAATTGTTGTTATTGAGATCCATTTCAGAACCAAACACAAACAAAAAAGAAAAAACAAACAAGCAAAGAAAGAAAAAATCAAAACCAAGTCTATACTAGGGTTAACTAGACCTAGATGACTCTTAACTGGTTGACTGTCCAGGAGGGATATTGTAGTATCGGACCACGAGTTAATCGGTCAGGTAAAGGCAAAATGTGGCGGGAGGTATCCGTGCGTAAGCAACGGGCCTTAATTATTACGCCAAACCACCGGATCTTTGAGACTTAAATCTTAATCTCCAACCTTAAACACCGATTTGGCAAGAGTCTGGTATTAACAACTTCTTCCCGAGGTTAATCTCTTAATGAGTCCGAAATGTCCCTAGGGGCCAACGTCTATCAATTTTTATTGAAGCTTGGGTTGTGTGAATGAGGAGGTGATTTTTGGGCTAAGAGAGAGTAATGACTTCCCCACCTTATGTTGCATTGGGTTATGCCCTTAAGTTTGATTCGTGCAAGTGTGCAATATAGATAACAGTAACACATAAAGCGAGTAAATCACCTACATGTTCGTCTTCTGCTATATGCAATGCAATATGTACACCTCAGCTCAGATCACAACAACAGAAAAAATACAGTATATTAGAATGAAATAGATACGTGGCTACGATGCAAATGTCTAAACCATATTAAAAGCGTCCAATTACTGATTTTAGTTCTTTATTATTGCAGTGTATAAGCAACCAAAGCAGAAACATAACAGCAGAAATAGAAAATATACTGCAACAAATCCTGCACTACAAAATTTAGGGTTTTGAAACCCAAGCAATGTCACATTTTTGGGGGTTTTCTAGGGTTTGCATGGCATTTTAATGGAGGCTGGCTCCCTGCTTTCTAGAGCAGGGAGCTACAACCTTGTTCTACTTTTTGCAATGCTCATTTCTGCTAAATTAACATGCACACCAAAACAGAAAGAGAATATTAAGAAAAACATAAAATCAAGCCATTTCCATACCTGGCAACGGCGCCAAATTTAATCGAGGTTAAACTGTGCACGAAAACGTATATTTTTAAATCAGTATTTTATGTATTGTGCTTTGGCTTTCTCGATATTTTTGTTATAGCATATAGATTATACGGATCGAATCCACAGAGAGGGGAGGTGATAAAAGCATTAACGATTAGTTCACGTTGTTTGTTAACAAGTTCTTTTTTGTTAAAGAAAGAGAAAAAAAAAGAAAAAGAAAAGAAAGTTAGAACTGATAGGTGGAGGTCGATGAAATCGGTAAAGTGAAAACAATAGAGAATTGTTTATGGGATCGGTAAGACAAAACAAGAAGATAGAAATAAAATGAAAAGTGAAGTAAAACACAAAGGGGTTGTTTAGATTCAAGGAAGTGGGCGGAAGTAAGGAACTGGGGAAGTGTCATATCTCACTTCCCTATCTATCTAAACACTGAAAAAAGAAAATGAGAAAACCCTTTTTCCATTTCTCTTTTCCCTTTTACACAACTATTTCCTCACTTTTAGGGTTCTACAATTAATTTTGTGGTTATGTAAATCTCATTTGTAATAAGTTTTAGCTCAAAATAGTTAATTTTGTGATCATGTAAATCTCACTGCATTTTAATTACAGTCTAATTTTTTATTTTTCTTAATTAATTTTTAATTTAATATATTTTACGGTAACTTTGTTGTCAACTTTTTCACTTCCACTTTCACATTACCATCCAAATACAGGAAATAATATAACATTTTTCAAACCACACTCCCAACAACATTCAAACAACGGAAAACTTACTAACTAATTCTCAATTTCCAAAGGAAACTATTACTAAAACTATTACTACTTCCTCACTTCCACCCCTAACCAAATAGCCCCAAAGTGAAAGTGTAATACTCTTGTTATGCAATACTCAGAAAAAATAAAATAAATAAAGAAAAAATATAATAATAATAAAAACATATATATATGTGTGTGTGTGTGTGTGTGTGTATGTTTATGCTAAGTTTTGCCAAGTTTTGAACTCATGTTCCTTTATACTAAATCCTTATATTTAAACCATAATGCCACATTGGCGTATGGTTAGGTAGGAAATCTAATTTATTTTAACAAACCTAAAATCAAACTTAAATTCCAAATTTTTTACTAAAGATCTCAAGAGATCTTTAGGGATCTTTATCTTAACAACTTGATTTCTTATCTTAACAATCTGATTGCTAAAAATCCTAACCTAAAATGATCTTATCATATTATATTAACATAACTCTCTTCTCCTGCTTTTAAAAAAAGAAAAGAAAAAAGGGAGGGCTGCCAGCCCAAGTGCGGACAGCACTCGGGCCTGGATTATTGGGCCAGGCCAGTGGCCGGGGCCGCCACTGGCCCAGGCCACACAAAAAGAAAAATAAAGAAATCATTGGGCCTGCTCTCGGCCTGGCCGAGAGCAGGCCCTGGGCCTGGTAGGCCGAGAGCAGGCCCTGGGCCTGGTTTTTGGGCCAGGCCAGAAAGCAAAAAAAAATGTGTGTGTGTGTGTATATATATATATATATATATATATATATATATATATATATATATATATATATATATATATATATTTATATATATATATTCTGAAGCCCAATTTCAGAAAGCCTATTTTCAGTCCAGCCGAAATATTGTGGGTTCTAATGTATTTTAACCCGACCCAAATACAAAACAGACCCCTTAACTTATTGAAAAACAATTTTAATGACTAGAAAAAATAAGTAAAAATAGGTATAAATAGATAACCCCTAGCAGCTACTGAAAAATTTTGGGATTATTCACATCTCATAATGGACTGAACCACTTCCTTCTAAGTTGAAACCCGCTATTATAACTTTCAGACCCGTTAAGGAATTTTCATGTTTTTAATCATTTAAACCCTACAAAAAGCAGGAAACAAAATCTAAATAATCCTATAAACTCAATGCACTCATCATACAACCTTGTTTTAAAATATGGACCATCTGTATTTAATTTAAAATATTGAATAACTCAAATAGACTATCTTATGTAAAATTTGATAAATTCTAATTCGAATATATATATTAATGTAGATTTCTTCAATTTATATTTGGACGCGTGATAGCCCAGGTGAGCGTTCTTTTACTCACTTTATATATCTATCTTTTTTTATTTTGGGATGTCTTTTGTTGCTATTATTGAATGGTTAATTTAATAAATTGATTGTTAATTTTTCTAGAGTTTATAAATTTATTTAGAAATTTGTAAGATTATAAGTATTGGTATCGTATAAAAGAATTATTAAATTTTCTGGAATTACTAAATTCCTCTTGATTAGAATTTCATTGAATTATTTAATAGAAGTAGAAATTATTTAAAATTGTGAAATTGTCATTTATTGGAAAATATTTAAAAGTAATTGAAATTACAGAAAAGGAATGTGATACTGGATTCATATATTATATATTGACTTTATAGTAGAAGTGGTCATATTGTATTAGATCATAAGAACATTGAAAAAAAGGGATCATGTTACTATTGTCACTGGGTAAGATATTATTTTATTATCACATAGTCATTGTTATTGTTCATATCCAGTAACTTAGGTGACATAATCATTAGATACCTTATACCTGGGGATGGAGAAATTGATAAAGGAGACGGTGTTGGTATTTTGGGTGGACTTAGGATATAGGTTCCGTCGCAAAAAGACGGTTCCACTTTAAGGTTCCGGGGTATAACTGACATCCCGTATTGTTCATATTGTTATTGTTATTTACATATTATTATTGTTAATGAGTACCTAGCGGTTGGACCTGGTTCAGCGCCAGGTGATTGGGCCGTGGTTCGGAACCCACCTAAAACACAAATTACCGTCTCCAATTATCAGTTTCAAACAACAGACATTAAGAATAGACATACACAGACATTTTGACAAAATGACTCTATCTAGACATATTATAAATTATAAATGGTTATATTATTGCGCTTTAACATTGTTCTAATATGCTAATTATTAGTGTGATAAATTATACTTAGCTATGCATGTTGTTGTTACTTTTGCATGTTTCTTTATATCCCTTATTTTATCACTCACTTAGGTCGCTATTGACGACCCTGAGTTTGTTTGCTTAGGTTCTGATCCAGGGACTCTATAGGACTAGGAGTACTTCAAGCATATCGCAAATCTCCAGTAGGCAGTTAGCTCTCTCAATATGTGAGAAACTTTTATGGTTATGTTTTCTATTATTTTTATTATGTTGTAATAAGTGGAACCCTTGGTGACATTAAGTATTTGTTTTTTCAAGCTGAAATAATTGATAAACCATGTTATTTAAATTAATGTACTGAGTCTTAACGTATTTGTTTTGAAAATATGTCGCCAGCTATCGTCACGTACCTCTTTTTATGTATATTATGGTTGCGGGGCATGACAGAGTTTCGTTGGTATCAGAGCCAGGTTATTCAAGTTTATAATTATGTAAATAGTCAGGCTCTTACTGACAGTGCGAGATTTAATAATCCAGCTAAAGGTACAAGTATGTTTACCATATTTTTAAATTAGTATTTTTATTTTATTCTCAGAGTAATGGCTTAACGACTTCCCTCCACTTGCATCGCTGCTCATGAAGATGCCACTAATTTAATGGGTGTACTTCAGGGCATGATGGAATCACAACAGTAGTAAATGACACTTCTTCGTGATGGGTTGATGGCAGCACAACAGACAGCCACGCCGGCCATGGAGATGTAAGTTCACCTAGAGGGGGGGTGAATAGGTGATGGCTAATCTAATGGTCACTTAATGATAAATAATGCGGAATTAAAAACTATTATGACCTAAACTAAAACTCTTACACTAAACACCACGTATAACACAAGAGTGTTGCCGAATTCCCCGTGAAGGGCTCTGGACAAACTCCTCTAGATTCCCCTAGATAAGGGTTGAGGTGCCGCGTTGGCTCTCTTGGTTGAATACAAGTGTTAGCAAACAATCCCACGCATGTATATCAATGAGCACAAATGAATATATCAAGCATATAAAGATAGACAATAAAAGTATGCAAGATATAAAGAAGAGACAGAGAGAGAGAGAGAGAGAGAGAGAGAGAGAGAGCAATCACAAACACAAGGGATTTGTTTCGAGATTCGAGCACCCTTGCTCTACATCCCCGCCTTCGACACACGAAGGATTTCCACTATAATCGATCCCAATGGATCACCCGGTGCCGCAACACCTACAACTCTCGGACTCCCTAGTCCGTACACACCGCAAGCCTACCGGCTCGCCGAGGCCGCACCTCAAACACGGAGTTCACACACGAACTCAAAACCACCGAGTCCCCACTAGGACCCGAAACAATGCGAACACAACCGTCCGCCTCCTCCAAGAACAAAGATGAACTTTGGTGATCACAACTCTTGATCACCTAAAATCCTCTCACAACAAACTCCCTATAGGGTAGATATAGCAATGGATAGCTCAAGTGTTGTGTGAGAAAACAAGGATGAGAATGGTGGAGGAAAACTCAAGAAATCTCTTTTAAACACTCTTGATAAACTCCCCTTTTGATTGGAAGTATTAGCTCTCAATTTAGTGGGAAAAACTGGCTTAAAACCCACTAGAAATCTTAGTGAAAAACAATGCCCAAACCCCCAAATTTATAGGCTCAGAAAAACTAGCCGTTGGGGTTCTGTCAGGCCTGTCGGTCGACCGTCCGGCCGACCGGCCAACGGTCATATTTCAGACCGTTGTGCCATCGGTGGACCGGCCGGCCGACCGAGCCAGGATACAGAGAGCAAGTCTCTCTGTCCGGTCGGCCGCCCGGCCGGCCGGGGCCTTTCCAGAGAGCAGAGCTCTCTGGACGGTCGACCGGGTCGGTCGGCCGGCCCTCCTGCCAGAACTGGCTGTGCACGTCTGTGCACGTCGGTCGACCGGGTCGGTCGACCGGCTGAAGCCAGGTCAGGTCTGAAATAGGGATTAAAAACTTGGTCTTTTTGGCTCACTTAAAATCCCATAAAATATTGAAAAATATACAAAAATAGTTTTGATGTTATACTTTGATAAACAACATGCTTGCACAAAATCAAGGCATGTTACAAATGTTTTGAACTATTTTTGTAACTTGAAAAATATGGCTCAAACTAAAAACAGTATTTTCCAAAACTTGTTTTTTCAAAACTTCTTCATGATACAAAAACAAGATATTTTGAATTCATTAAAGTATAGTGTGTATGGATATGATCCACTACATAAATAAGATATCTATGTTTTTGACATTAAGCATTAAACATGGTTTTGATTTCAAAAGACATGTAAACTTGAAAACCAAAATCCAAACATGTATTTTCTAAAATGAAAAATCTTTTCTAAATTAAACTAAATCAAGAGTGTATGTGTGCATGGTACACTTGAGCAATCCACCAACTACTCTATCCTTTACATTTTAACTAGAAACAAAATCTTCTAAAAACAAACCTAGACAGACAAGTCTTCATCTTCTTGAAGTCTTCTCTTGAAGCCTTCTTGACTTGGTCCAAACACGATTCAATGGCTCTTGGATCAAACCGTGCTAGCTCCAAAACTTGACTTTAAATCCTTTGTTGAAGCTATGCACCTACTAAGATCTTGATCATAAATCTGTCACTAATTAAACACAAGATCATTAATACAATAACTACATGAGTTGATCATCATCAAAACTAGAGTGATGGGCCTTTGGGCCAACAGGAGAGGTCGGAGACACCTCAGGGACCAAAACGTGGGAACATTTCAGACTTCAGAAGGTTACAGTCAGCTACTTTTGCCGGTATAGAAAAGTCGTTGGAAGCAAAGCAATGGTTGGTTGATATGACCAATCTCCTAAATGCAACTCGTGTTCCTGCTAAAGATCAAGTGGAGGTAGTCAAGGTCCTAATGACTGATGTGGCTCAAATATGGTGGCTCACTGAAGAGGAACGATTGGAGAGGCCTATCACATAGAGGTTCTCTGAGAGCTTCTATGAGCGGTTATTCCCCAAGATTGCTAGGAGGGAGATGGAGCAGCAATTCATCAACTTACGACAAGGGGGTCGGACAGTGGATGAGTACGCTGCAAAGTTCTTTAGGCTGAGTCATTTCGCCCCATACATGGTAGCAGAGGACGAAGATCAGGCTAATCGATTCCAGCAGGGACTGAAATTGGACATTCAGAAATTTATGGTCACACAGCAATTGAGGACTTACTTTCAGGTTCTCATTGCCGCTCGTGGTTTGGAGCAGGTGATGGAGAGAGAGAGAGAGAGCAGGAGCAGATTGCAGACGAGGCCATTGAAGCGGCCTTTTGACCAGGGTTCCAGGGGACCCACAACCAGACCTAGTAATGCCTTACCGAGCAAGCGTATATTTACTCCCCCACCGATGATGATTTATGGATTATGTCAGAATTTAGGACATGGATGGAAGGAATATAGATGGGGGAACCGACATTGCTTGAGCTGTGGGTCTAAAGATCATCTGGTGGCAGTCTGTCCATTCAATAAACAGAGAAGCATGATGCCTGCCCCTCCAACATCAGAAGCAGCTAGGAGGAACCCAGTGCCCGCCAGTAGAGGAGCACCCTTTCCCTCACAGTGACAGGTGTTCGAGCAAGCCTAGAGGAGGGCAGTAACTGGACATGGAAGAGGCCTGGCTTTCAACCTGACTGCAGAGCAAGCTGAGGCATCAGAGAAAGTCGTAGTGGGTACCATTTTGGTTCATTCCATTCTAGTTATATTGCTATTTGATTCTGGTGCTTCCCATTGCTACATATCCACTAGATTTGTTATGATGTATTATATTCCCTATAATGATATGGACACCCAATGGGAGATTAGTACCGGGAACGGGATTATAACCATTAGTAGGGTATGTAAATATTAATCTGTGGAGGTTTGTGGAAGACAGTTAAGGGTAGTTATATTTATGATAGACACTGGTGGATATGATGTGATCCTAGGCATGACATGACTTAGTAAGTAACATGCGGTGATCGATTGCCGGAATAAAAGCATGATCTTCAGGATTCCACATCAGTCTGAGTTCTAGTTCGTTGGTGAATCGAAGGCATCCAGATAGAAGCAGTAAGGGGACTACACTACGCATAAACTCAAGAGAAGCTGTACCAGTAGTGGAGAAATTTTTAGATGTGTTCCCAAAGGACCTACTAGGACTTCTGCCATATCGAAACTTGGAGTTCGCTATCGAAGTCATCTGAGGTACTGCCCCTATTTCTAAAGCACCATATCGGATGGCAGCGGTGGAGCTAGTAGAATTAAAGAAGAAATTGCAGGAATACCTGGACAAAGGCTTCATCAGGCCAGTGTTTCAACTTGGGGAGCTCCAGTGTTGTTGGTGAAGAAGAGGGATAGTAGCAGGAGGATGTGCATTGATTATTGGGAATTGAACAAGATCACTATCAAGAATAGATATCCTTTGCCTAGGATAGATGACTTGTTCGGTCAACTAACTGAAGCTAAGGTATACTTGAAGTTAGATCTTCGGTCTGGATATCATCAATTGAAGGTGAAGGAGGAGGACATTCCGAAGATGGCCTTTAGGACTCATTATTATGGTCATTATGAGTTCTTGGTTATGCCTTTTGGAGTAACCAATGCTCCAACAATCTTTATGGATTTGATGAATCAGGTGTTCTCTCCATTCTTAGATAAATTTGTAGTAATATTCATTGATGATATTCTAATTTATTCTAAGAACGAAGAAGAACATGCTGAAGACTTGAGAATCGTGTTGCAGACCCTTCGGCAGGAGAAGCTCCACGCCAAACTAAGCAAGTGTGAGTTCTGGCTTAAGAGTGTGACATTTTTGGGGCACGTTGTTTTGGGAGAAGGCATCTCAGTGGATCCTAGCAAAGTTCAGGCGGTGAAAGATTGGCCTACCCTGAAATCAGTAACAGAAATTAGGAGTTTTCTGGGGTTAGCTAGATACTACAGGAGATTCATGCAAGACTTCTCAAGGATTGCAGGATCTCTGACCAAGTTTACCCAGAAGGGAGAGAAGTATGCATGGACAGCGGAGTGTGCTAGTGCTTTTGAAGATTTGAAGAAGAGGTTGATGACGACTCCAATCTTGAAGATGCCAGACGGAACTGGTGGTATGGTCATTTACAGCGATGCGTCAGGGAGAGGATTGGGGTGTGTGCTAATGTAACATGGACATGTAATAGCATATGCATCCAAGCAACTTAAGCCTCATGAGAAGAACTACCCTACGCATGGTCTGGAATTGGCAACAGTCATTTTCGCCTTAAAGATCTGGAGGCACTATCTGTTGGGTGACGAAGTGTTGATCTACACCGATCATAAGAGCTTGAAGTATATCTTCACTCAGAAGGAGATAAACATGAGGCAGAGGAGATAGCTAGAGTTGATGGCTGATTATGATATTAATCTACAATATCACTCTGAAATGATCAATGTAGTACCTGATGCCTTGAGCAGAAAGCCGGAAGCATCTATGGCAATGCAGATCACTCAACAGAAAGAGTTATTCGAGAAAAAGAGACAGATGGACCTGATGGTGATTAGAAGGGCAATAGCTCCCGGCCAATTGATGCCTATGTAGATTCAACCAACACTTTTTGAGAAGATAAGGGAAGCTCAGAGTGGAGATCTCAAGTTGCAAGAATTCAGGGAACAAGTGGAAGCTGGGTTGAAGTCAGATATGCAGATCCATGCGGATGGAACGCTTCGTTTCGGTAACAGAATTTGTGTACCAAAGGGAGAGGTTAGGCAAGAAGTGTTAGCTGAAGCTCATAGCTTAGCTTATTCCATACATCCAGGGGGATGAAGATGTACCAAGACCTGAAGCAACGGTTTTGGTGGCATGAGATGAAAAGGGAGATTGCTCGGTATGCGGCAAAGTGCCTGGTGTGTCAACAATTGAAGGCGGAACATCAGAGGACGGCTAGACTTCTTTAACCTCTGCCAATTCTGGAATGGAAGTGGGAGTACATCACTATGGATTTCGTCACTGCTTTACCTCGCAGCCAGAAGGGTAACAATACAGTATGGGTTATAGTGGATTGCCTCACGAAATTAGCACATTTCGTTCCTTTTAGACTAGGACAGTCTATGGAGTTATTAGCAGAGAAGTACATGCAAGAAGTGGTCAGACTCTATGGTGCGCCGTCAGCATTTTGTCTGACAGAAATACTAGATTTCTATCCCACTTTTGGAGAAGTCTCCAAGAAAGCTTGAGAACCTGCTTGAAGTTTTGTACTGCATATCATCCGCAGACTGATGGACAATCAGAGCAGACGATTTAGATTCTCGAAGACATGTTGAGGGCATGTATGCTAGATTTCAAGGGGTCTTGGGAGGATCATTTGCATATAGTAGAGTTTGCTTATAACAACAGCTACCAGGCTAGTATTAAGATGGCCCCTTTTGAAGCATTGTATGGGAGAAGGTGTAGGTCTCCTTTATGTTGGGATGACATTGGTGATAGGCGACTGTTGGGACCAGAGATTATAGTTCAGACAGTTGAGAAAGTTAAGGCCATCCACGAGCGTCTCAAAGCAGCTCAGGGTAGACAGAAACAATGGGCAGAATTGAACAGAAGGTCGCTGGAGTTCACAGTTGGAGATAAGGTATTCTTGAAGATATCTCCAACAAGAAGAGTGATCAGATTTAGTAGTCAGGGGAAGCTGAGAGGTTCTAGAGCGAATGGGGAAAGTGGCTTATAGACTGGCATTACCCCCATCTTTGGATGGCGTGCATGATGTCTTCCATGTTTCTCAGTTAAGGAGGTATATCCGAGATGATAATCATATTTTGGATCATACTAAGCTGGAGCTTCGGCCAGATTTATCCTACACTGAAGGACCTATGGCTATTCTGGACTGGACCACCAAGGAACTGAAGAAGAAAATCATCCCACTTGTTCCAGTGTCTTGGCTCAGGCGATCTCCGGGAGAAGCGACGTGGGAGCGAGAGGACATTATTCGCGATCGCTATCCTCGCCTATTTCATAGGTAACTCCTTTCTTCCTCTTGAATTTAAATTTCGAGGACAAAATTTTCTAGGTGGGTAGATTGTAATACTCTTGTTATGCAATACTCAAAAAAAATAAAATAAATAAAGAAAAAATATAATAATAATAATAACATATATACATATGTGTCTATATATATATATATATATATATATATATATATATATATATATATATATATATATATATATATATATATATATATATATATATATATATATATATATATATTTTTTTATATCAACTTTCGAACTAATGTTCCTTTTTACTAAATCCTTATATCTAAACCATAATGCCACATTAGTGTGTGGTTAGGTAGGAAATCTAATTTATTTAAACAAACTTAAAGTCAAATTTAAATTTCAAATTTTCAACTGAAAGATCTCAAGAGATCTTTAGGGATCTTCATCTTAACAACGTGATTTCTTATCTTAACAATCTGATTGCTAAAAATCCTAACCTAAAAGGATCTTATCATATTATATTAACGTAACTCTCTTCTCTTGCTTCTAATAAAAAGAACGACAGTCAGAAAAATCCAAATCCAACATTTCTTCTTCCTCCCTTTACCTCTCCTTGGAATCGATCGTGACGAAGGAACGTGTCCGAGGCGTGGAGATAAAGAAGCAGGCTAAGGGAATCAATCCAAGTAAGTAAAAATAAATTTTTTTATGAATTAAAAAATTGTTTTAAAGTGTCATGATTAGATTTATCTTCCCAAGAATTTTCCATCAATAAAAAAAATTCTTATCTAAAGATCTAGATTAAAAAATCATTTGCAATAACAACAATTTAATGATATAACATGATTAAAATTCTTTTATGAAACTTAAATCTTCTCTAAGATCTAGATAAATTTGTATGAACTATAAATTAATAATATATCATGTTTAATTTCTTCTTTCATGAATTTTAGATCTCATCCAAAAAATATAAATAAAATAAATTTGTACGAATTAAATTTCTATTTAAATTGAAATACCATGCTTAGATTTCTCCTTTCATGAATCTTTTCTTCATTAAAAGAAAGAAAAATTTTATTCTGGAATATTTAAAAGAAAATGAATTAGTTTGGATCAAAGAATTTGCATATTAAAAATTTTCCTTCCAAAAAGAAAAGTTTTAGAACCTTACCCATTAATCTAAATATATATAAGGTAATATATCAAATAATTAAAGTATAAAAATATTGTTAAAAAAAGAAAGAAATTTCAAAGTTGTTTTAAAAAAAAGAAAAAAATACTGGGGACTGCTCTCAGCCAAAGCCGAGAGTAGTCTGCTGCACAAACCCAGCAGGGTCTATGCAGCGGGTGTAGACCCGCACCTGGGTGCAGGCCCGCACCCAGGTGCACAGGCCGGCCCAGTGGCCTGGGCCGCCACTGGGCCAAACCAAATAAAAAAAAGAAAAAAAGGGAGGGCTGCCAGCCTAGGTACAGACAGCACCCGGGTCTGGCTTATGGGCCATACTAGTGGCCGGGGCCGCCACCGGCCCAGGCCACACACAAAAAAAAAAGAAATCATTGGGCCCGCTCTCAGCCAGGCCAAAAGCAGACCCTGGGCTGGTTTTTTGGCCAAGCAAGAAAACAGAAAAAAATTTGTATATATATCTATATATTCTGAAGCCCAATTTCAGAAAGCCCATTTCAGTCAGCTCAAATATTGTGGGTTCTAATCTATTTTAACCTGACCCAAATACAGAACAGACCCGTTAACTTATTGAAAAACAATTTTATTGACTAGAAAAAAATTTGAAAAAAACAAGTAAAAATAGGGAAAAATATTTAAATAACCACTAGCATCTATTGAAAACTTTTAGGATTATTTACATATCATATTAGACTGAACCACTGCCTTCTAAGTTGAAACCCGCTATTTCAACTTTCAGACCTGCTAAGAAATTTTCATGTTTTTAACCATTTAAACGCCACAAAAAGCAGAAAACAAAATCTAAATCCTATAAACTCAATGCATTCATCATACAACATTGTTTTAAGATCTGAACCATCCATATTTAATTTAAAATATTGAATAACATCAAATAGAGTATCTTATGTAAAATTCGATAAATTCTAATTCGAATATATATATATATATATATATATATATATATATATTTATTTCTTCAATTGGTATTTGGATGCGTGATAGCCCAGGTGAGTGTTCTTTTACTCACTTTATATGTATATCATTTTTGTTATTTTGGGATGTCTTCTGTGTTGGCCCAAAGGCCTTCCACTCTAGTTTTGATGATGATTAACTCATGTAGTTATGTGTACTAATAATCTTGTGATTTTAGTTTCAGATCATTAATCAAGTTATTAGTTGGTGATTAGCTTCAACAAGATGATTTGGAAGCTTTCACATGTTGATTCAAGAGCCCGAGCGTCAAAGATCACATATAGCACTTGCTCGGTGGATCAAAGAGTTTTGGATCGAGTCGGCTTGGAAATTGCGCTCTACAAGAAGACATCGGTACCTAGTTTAGTTTTGTGTTTAGATCCAAATTGTAAAGATTAGAATAGTATGATATGCTCAAGTTCACAACACACACGTTTCATGTTTTGGTTTTCAGTTTTTGGTTTAACCGATCTTGGTTTGCATGAATAGATATTATATCAAAACAAGTTTACATGGTTTAATGTATATTAGATTTGTTCTATATACATGCATGCTTCATCTTCTTAGACAAACTTAGTTTGATAGTCTATTTCATGTGTTTTATGTTTTGGTATTTTTAACAAAACATATTTTGGAATTAATGACAAAAACATGGATATATATATGTTTCATGTATATAGGATTATATGCATATACATCAAGCCTAAATGTTGTTTAATATCATATTTTTGTATTTGGATGAGTTTTGGACAAAACGTATTTTCTATTCAAAATCCAAGTTTTAGAAAATACAATTTTTGGTTTTTGGCAAAATTTCTATAACACAAAAATAGTTCAATATGTTTGTGATTTGTGTTAATCTTTTTAACACAAGTTTGTATTTCAATGAAAAATGATAAAACTATTTTTGTTGAATTTAGAGATTTTATGAGAATTTTTTAAGACATTAAAAACCAGTTTTTCCCTGAACTGTAGCTGCCAGGCTAGGCCGGTCGACCGTAGCGGTCGACCGACGTGCACGGATACGTGCACGCTGGCTGCCCCATGAGCCGGTCGACCGCACGGTCGACAGCCTAAGAGCAGGATGCTCTCTGTTTTGCCCCCGGCCGACCGAGCGGTCGACCGGACAGAGAGCGTTGCTCTCTGTATCTGGGACGGTCGACCGGTAGCTGCCAGCGGTCAAATATGACCGTTGGACGGTCGACCGACCGGTCGACCGGTAGTTCATTTTTGGCAGGAACTGCTGCCAACGGTTAGTTTTGTAAATGGGCTATAAATACCCCATTGGAAAGAGGTTTTCTCTAAGATTTTTTGTGCGAATTTTTCCTTACTCTCTGGTGTTTTCACAGCAATCAAAAGAAATTTTTGGACTTAAATTGAACAATCTATTTGGTGTTTTTGCTAGGGTTTGGAATATCAAAGAAAAGGGTTTTTGGGAAAAAGAGTTTTGATTCAACTTCTATATCTTGGTTTCAATTTTTTCCAAGGATTTTCTTCGTAATTTTGATTTCCATTCCATTGGTTTTCTCCACACTTGAGCTACATCTACTTTCTTTTTCTATAGGATCTTTGTGTGGGAGAAAGAGATTGTTTGTGGTTGTTTGTTAGACCACCAAGTTATAAACCCAATCTTTGCTTGGCTTTGTGCCTTTGGGTTGTATCCCTCAAGTTGTGAGGTGATCCTTGTGTTGCTTTGTGCTAATCCCTCAATTTGTGAGGTGATTGTTTGTTGGCTTGGAGTTGTGCCTCAAGGAGGAGGTTGTGTTTGTAAGGAGAGGAGTTGGGTACTCCTTGTAATTGTTATTGCCCCAAATCCTCGGTGGAGGTTCCCTTTGTGGGAGTCCTTTGTGGACAAGCTAGTGGACTTTAAATCCTTCTGGGTGAAGGCGGGAATGTAGAGCTGGGTGCTCGAACCTCGAAACATATCTTGTTGTTTGCGCTTGATCCCTTGACTCTTACTCTATCTCTCTCTCTTTACTTTGTGCCTTGCATTATTTCACATTGTTCATTCATACTTATATGCTTGGCTTGGTTGTGTGCATCACTTATTGCTTGCATCTTGTGTAATTGCAATTAGTTTTTAAATTCCGCATTAAGTTCATTAGATTAGCATTATCACCTATTCACCCCCCTCTAGGTGATTTCAATTGGTATCAGAGCCTCCGCTCATGATATTTAGGTTTAACCACCTAGGAGTGAGATCTTGGTTTGCTAATCTTCATTTGCATTGTTCATTTGCACACATATAGTTGCACTCATGGATAGCCCTCCTATGTTTGATTTTTCTAGACATGATATTTGGAAGGCCAAGATGAGTAGTCCATTTAAAAAGCCTAGGACATCTAGTTTATCAAGCCACTACTCAAGAATCCTACCCAAATGCTAGCAAGCATAAAAAGGCTAATGCATTAGCACTTAAGACACTTAGAGCATCTCTAAATGAAGATCTTCTACATGTGTTTGATCATTATGATTCGGGTTTTGCAGTTTGGAGCATTTTGACTTCTCCCGAGCTTCCAAGGATCATTAACAAGTTGAGGAGATATGGGAGAGACAAGTCCGACGAGCATTGCCTCATGGTCCAAGGGAAAAACTCCCTTGAGGTACAATCGGATTCTCAATTAGATGATTGCTCTAGTTCCTATTGCGATGGTTGCTTAGAAGTTCAAAATTTAAATGTAGAACTTGCCTCAAAGCTTGAAAAATTCTTAGAAAAACATGAACTTTTGAAAAAGAAGAACTTTGATTTGAAAGAAGAAATGAAGGATTTAAGCTCAACTTTTGAATCGGTTTTGCAAGAGAAGGAAGAGATTACTAGTGAACGTGACTCACTAAGATCTCAACTAGACCTTGCCCTAAAAGAGATTGATGTTTTGAAAAGCAAAAATGATTGTGATGATGTTGTGAAAAACAATGAGGCTTTATCTTCTAAATTGGATTTTGTTTTAAAAGATAACCTTGTTTTAAAAATGAAATTAAATTCATTACAAAAGAATTGGATTTAGTTTTAAATAAAAATAAATCCTTGCAAAATGATTTAGATTCTCATGTTTGCCATGCTAGTGTAGCTTCTTCTTCTAGCACACCTATTGCATGTTCCACTTTATCTTCTAGTATTGAAAATGACATAAATGTGTTGAAGAAAAGTGTTGAATGTTTGGGCTCCACTTTGAGCCAATGTACTTTGAATCATACACGCTTGGAAACCTTGGTTCGCAAGAAACAAGTTCCATCTTTACATGTACACCCATCACGGCATACACATGCTCATCATGGACACAACAATAACATGTATGCTCATGTGTACACTTGTACACATTGTGGTCGAAAAGGCCACCTTGCTAGATTTTGCTATGATCGTTTACATATTGAAATTTAGCAAATAATCTTGTTTGGGTTAGAAAAGATACTAACCCCCGTGGACCCAACAGAAAATAGGTACCAAAGACCACCCCTCATGTATTTGATGTAGGTGTGGGCTCTCGCATCACGTGAGAGTATTGGTGCCTTGAGGTGGATGCGTTCCAAGCTTAAAAAGAACCATTTTTGGATGCATCACTTTCAAGGAAGGTTTGGTGGGAGGACCACCTTGGTTTGGAGAACTTGAGAGGTGCCTTCATCGATTTTGGTATCTATCTCTAACTCCCGTTTATATTTGCATGCTTTTCATGTTCATCTATTTATAGCATGTCTTATTTTATTGTTCATTATGCTTATACCATGTTTATTAGATTAGTGATATACATGTTTAGTTACTTGAGACACTTCTTGCTTATATAGATTTATATCTATGTGTTCTCACCTTGTTTTTAACTAATATGTATGCTCTAGATCTAATGCACATGCATATACATAATGATCATATGAATGTTTATGATGTTTTGTTTTGATGACTCATGTTTTGTTTAGTATGTTGAATGTCATGTTTATTAGACCTTTGACATGCATGTATAGCTTTTGAGATCACCCATGTTTATATGGACCCATTTGTTGTGTACTCACCATTCGTTTAGCTATTATGTATATCATGATTCTAATAGCATGTGATTTACTTCATGATCATTTTTATGTCTATCATGTTGATTTATGTGTCGTTT
The DNA here is from genome assembly GCA_038442645.1 of Agave tequilana. Classification (NCBI taxonomy): domain Eukaryota; kingdom Viridiplantae; phylum Streptophyta; class Magnoliopsida; order Asparagales; family Asparagaceae; genus Agave; species Agave tequilana. Next base: position 38,354 of record JAVJIF010014264.1, read on the forward strand.
TATTTTTCATGATTTGAATATATGTTTAGATGTTAGTTTTCATGAAAACTAGGATTTATACTTGTATATAGAATGGGCCACAAGTAAATCCTTTTATGTTTGTGCTTGAATGCCTATTTGTACCCATTAAATGTGCTAGTATAGTCTAGTTTTGATGATGCATGCATTCTAACTTGTATTCTTCATTTTGAATATGTTTCTATGATTATGTGTTTTAACTTCATGTATATGTCTATCTTGTCTAAACTATTGATTATACATGTACATCCTTGAGTCACGTGTCTTCATGCATATACTTTTGTGGACTCATTATGTTTAGGATATGTATACTTTAGTTTGTACATGACATACATATGCCTTGAAGTTTAAATCGTTTTGATGAGTTTCATGTTTTTTTTTGGTAATTTCAATTGGTAATGAAAATTTAGTTTCTCATGTTTTCATATTTTTTTAAGGAATTTAATATAAGCTTAATTGAATATTTTCATGTTGATATGTGTCACATTACACTTGCTCACTCACTTTATTAGTTTACTCATGATTTGTTTTCATGAGATTATGATATGGGCTTTATGGACTTTGAGTGTTTAGTGATCATATGATTTACATGTGTTTCATGAAAAATAATTTTGTTTTATTCCTTGCTTGAAGGATTTCGTACTAGTTTAAAAATTTTTCCTTTAACTAGTTCGTATTCTTCACTTTGGTAGAGATTTTCAAACACACTTTATTTTCAAACCTTTTTTTTTTTTGAAAACCCCTACCTTCTAAGGGCGGTTGGTTGGGAGACCATGCCATGTATACCATTCTTGAATATCTTATAAACTTGTGCATGAATGGGTGGTAGGTTATATGAGGTATACACTTGATATTATTGTTGTTTCAATTGGTATCATTGGATTCTTTCAATTGATATCAATATTGACATTCTTGTATTCTCATATATATTTTTTTTGTATATGTATGCTTGCACTTTAAAGAGTATCAATTTCGATTGGTATCTAATTTTTCATACATATATATTGTTTTTATTTGTGCTTATTATATTCATATATCTTAGAGCACAAATTTTGATCATGATAAAGCTTGTTTTATAATGACTATCTTGTTTCAATTGACTAGTTTTCAATTGGTATCCATATACAAGCTTATTCATTGTTTCATTTGGTATTTCATAAAGGAGGAGAAAACCTTGTATTTCAATTGGTATGTATTTCATCTTTCAATTGGTATGGTATTTGATTTCCACTCCCATACTTTATGATTGAAAATTTGAATTTGGTATCATATGTTCAAAATGAAAAATATTTACAATTGGTATCAAAATCCTTGTTTAGAAATTCAAATTTTGTTATGTTTAATTTCAATTGATATCAAGATTGTTTTCTTACAATTGGTATGTTATTTGTTTACTTATCAATTGATATCAAGATTTTTGTTTTCATTTGATATATGTTTTCATGCAAACATGTTTAATTTGAATTAAAACAATTTGTTATAATGCCTCGTTTACCTTTATTTCAATTGGTATCATTTGATATAGGCATTCCTTAAAATATTTTTATACTCATTTCAATTGATATCATTTATGCACTTCATTGACATTTTTTTTGAATTGGTATCATGTTTTATGTCACCCCTTTATTGATTCTTTGTTTGGACAAAAAGGGGAGAACATTTGTTTACTTTTACCCCTTTGTTGATGATTGACAAAAAGGGGGAGAAGAATTTGAGTTTGTAGTTTATATGCATGTTTGTGTATGCATGTTTTTATGTTTTATTAAAGTTCAATTGGTATCAAAAGCATTATTTAATATGTTTATTTTTGGTATCAAGAGCTTCATTAGTTTTGTTTTCGCAAATTGATATCAAGAGCTTGTTTTGATATAATGTATATGTTTATATTTAATTGGTATGTATGTGTTTTATTTAATTGGTATCAAGAGAATGTTTTGAAAATTTATGTGTTTTATGCATGTTGATGCATACATGTTTATGAACATTCATTGCTACTTAATTGTTTATCTTGATGCATGAGTTAAGGGGGAGCTTTCTTGAAGCTTAACTTTAATCCATGCATATATAACTCCATGAGTTTTGTCATCATCAAAAAGGGGGAGATTGTTGGCCCAAAGGCCTTCCACTCTAGTTTTGATGATGATTAACTCATGTAGTTATGTGTACTAATAATCTTGTGATTTTAGTTTCAGATCATTAATCAAGTTATTAGTTGGTGATTAGCTTCAACAAGATGATTTGGAAGCTTTCACATGTTGATTCAAGAGCCCGAGAGTCAAAGATCACATATAGCACTTGCTCGATGGATCAAAGAGTTTTGGATCGAGTCGGCTTGGAGATTGCGCTCTACAAGAAGACATCGGTACCTACTTTAAGTTTTGTGTTTAGATCCAAATTGTAAAGATTAGAATAGTATGATATGCACAAGTTCACAACACACACGTTTCATTTTTTGGTTTTCAGTTTTTGGTTTAACCGATCTTGGTTTGCATGAATAGATATTATATCAAAACAAGTTTACATGGTTTAATGTATATTAGATTTGTTCTATATACTGTAGGATCTATAATCAAAGCAACACAACACTAGAGGGGGGTGAATAGTGTTTAAAAACTGTAAATCAAATTACTTGCAGGAAATAAAATAAACACAAGATAAACTCAGAAAATTCAAACGCAAAGACAAGAGAGTTATCCTGGTTCGGTCCTTATGACCTACATCCAGTCCCCAAGCAAACCGCTTGAGATTTTCCTTTCCTGATTTGTGTACACCCACAACCAATACCTTGTACACCACTTGACAAACGCCCTTTGCCAAATGTGCACAACTCCTCTTTACACCAAGAGAACAAACACCTTGTACAACTTTCTTCTACTCCCAAGAAGACGCCTTGTACAATGATCTTCTTTGAATGATTACAATAATCCTATAAGCCTTGAAATTGAATGTGCTTGTGGACAAGGTTTCTTATAGGAGGGATTTCAGAAATCTTCACAATAGACTTTGGAATTTGGTGAAGAAAACTGAAAGAGAAACTGGTTTTCAGAAAACAGAATATTTTGGACAGAGTTTTGGCTGAAAACTTTGGATTTGAATTAGTGTTTTGACCCTAGGACAATACCCCTATTTATAGGTGAAATCCATAGGAAGTTAGGGTAGTTATCAGGCCAAATTCAAATTTTGAAACGTTGAAAAACACACCAGAATTCACCAACTGTACAGCAGTTACCAACTGCTATTAGTCGACTTGAACAGGATATTAGTCGACTAGAAGAACAAAATTTACACTAATTAGTCGACTACAACAAGGAGTTAGTCGACTATGTTTTGACTGATACAGACATTTGGTTTCTGGAAAACTGAATGTAGTCGACTATATAGGACTGTTAGTCGACTAGGTAATGGGTTAGTCGAATATAGATATTGGGTAAGTCGACTAAGTTTTATGTCAGACAGAAACAGAGAGTTGGGAAATATTTGTATAGGTTATTAGTCGACTTGGGAAATTGTATAGTCGACTAGGGTATCTGTTAGTCGACTACATATGGAAGTCAAGTCGACTAACAGTCATGACAGAGACCAAACAGAGAGTTAAGAAATTTGGTTTGGAAGTATCTAGTCGACTAGGGTATTTGGCAAGTCGACTATAATATGGGTAGTCGACTTAAATAAGAGGTCAAGTCGACTTGGGAAGATATTTTGTGTAAGTGATCAAGACTTTTCACATATTTTCTAAAGTTACACAAAAACATCCAAAAATACCCATAATCTTCAATTGGCTTCAACTGAGGTAGAGCAATCATAATGAGGTAGAAATGCTTGTTCATCATCAAAATCTTGCAACTTGATAGGCTTCAACATTCTCCCCCTTTTTGATGATGACAACTTATGTTTATGATAGCTCCCCCTGCAGTAAATAGGTTATACCAAAACATATATATAATCAAGTTTGCTCCTGCAGAAAGTGTTAAATTTCCCTGCATTGTCATATGTCAATATCCATAACATCATATGTCAATTTTGAGATTTGTACAGAACATTGCCAGAAGCTTGTTGACATATGCTTTGTTCAAATTTGCAGAACTTTATAGCACAGAACACAGAACATATTAGCAACAATAGCAGAACAAATTTAGCAATATCAGAACACATAGAATATAACATGTAACATAACACAGAACAGAACATAGAACATAACACATATAAACAGAGAAGATGTTCTCCCCCTTTGTCATTAACAAAAAGCAGAAAACAGATACATAAACAGACATTGTTTGCAAACTGAAGCTTACACAATAAACGAGTCTTAAAAAATTGAAAAAATACAGAAAGTGCAAAAACGGCAAAAGCAAAAACATGAAGAAACGCCAACGCCATAATCTTCAAAGATCGGATCCGGGAGGAGGAGGTGGCAGAAAATGTGTCTTGAGGAGATTTAGAATCTCTGTTTGAGTAGATGCAAATGAATCCATCTGAAGTTGCATATGCTCAAACCGAGTCATCATTAAAGACTGATTTTGAAGCACTTGATTCTGAGTGTCTTGAAGAACTTGTTGTTGGACATGAAGAGAGGCAATCTCAACAGACAGTGAATTGTAGAATGCATCAGTGTAAGAAGAAGGTGATTGGTTTGGAGGTGGTTCAGTGAAAGGAGGTTGGGTAGAGGAAGATGGAGGTTGAGTGGGACTATGTGGTGGTGAAGAAGGTTGTTGTGGAGGAGGAGGAATATCAGTAAGTTTCATACGGTGAATAGTAGAACGATCAAACAGTTCGAATATCTTAATGACACTAGTTTCGGAATCAAGATCAACGCGAAATTTCCGAAATACATGTGTCAAAAAAGCTCCATAAGGAAGGAATGAAGTATGTGACTTAACCATGGTATCAAATACAATTTTGGCCCAATTGACCTCGAGTCCAGCCATAATAGCATAGACACACGAGGATAACTCTCGAGAATAGTAGTTATAACTACCAGTCTTAGGGCAAATATTGTATGCAAGGATACGACCTATGAGACGGGGAATAGGTTTCAATTTGGTGTTGGTCATAGGTAAGCCTTGGCCAGGGAGAAAGATATTACTTAAGACTTCCTCATCATCCATGGTAATATCATCAAGCAAGAGACCGTGATAAGGAATAGACAAGATACGGCCGATTGATTTTGGGGATAATTTAATGTTAATACTTTTAACCAATGAGTAAATATGGACATCGTCCTCATTATCTTCATAGGTTAAATTGGTATAAAACAAGTAAATTAAGAATGGATAGTATCCTTGTCTTGAATCAGTAGAAAACATATGAAACAATCCACAGTTTTGCAAATATGAGACAATGTTATAGTGATGAAAATCCTCATATTTAACAAATCTACCGGGGAGTATTTCTAAGGAGGAAAGTCTAATGTAATCCTCTTCTAGGGCAGGATTTTTTAGAAATGCCCTAAAATCAACTTGGGAAGATGATGATGATGGAGTAAATTTAGTTTTCTTGGACGTAGACATGGTGAAAACTGAAATTGAAGCAAGATAAGACTAGAAATCAAAGGGAATTGCTGTGAGTTGAAAGCTTTTACCAAGAATTGGAAGGAAAGTGAAGGAAATTGAAGAGGGTCACTGCTGCAGGTGTTTTTCTCTCCTTGCTGCTGAAGTCGACTGGAGTCTGCGGCTGGGAAGAGAAAAGAGGGAAAAATCTAAGGTTTTGTTGAGGGATATGATGGATTTAAAGGTGGAGATCAAACCTTGAAAGAGATCAATGGTGAGGATTAAAAGAGAGTGTTATTGGATCCTTAACTAAAGAAAAATGGGTCGGGTTCGAAAGTTAAATCCGAAAAACAGAACACAGAATATGACAGAATTAGTCGACTTGCAGGTTCGTATTAGTCGACTAATAAATAGATTAGTCGACTAGTCAGTTACTATAGTCGACTAATTTTGTAAAAATCAGAAAACGAAGTCTCTGTTTGTACACATTAGTCGACTGGGTTACTGCAGGTCGACTAGATCTTCTATAAGTCGACTAATAAAAATTTGTAAGTCGACTAATTAAGTAAAAAAAAATGCCTTTGAAACATGCTGAAAAAAAAATATTTAAAAATCAGAAAAATTGCAAATACCCAAATCTCTTCTAAATTTCATAAAATATCTACTTTAAGAGGCTTTGTGAAAATATCTGCAACTTGATTATCAGTTGATATAAAATTTAAAGAAATGTCACCTTTTAAAGCATGGTCACGTAAAAAGTGATGTCTAATATCAATGTGTTTGGTACGTGAATGATGAACTAGATTTTTAGATAAATTAATAGCACTAGTATTATCACACATAATAGGTGAGTTTGTGATAGTCATGCCATAATCAAGTAGGGTTTGTTTCATCCATATAATTTGAGCACATGCAACACTAGCAGCTATATATTCTGCCTCGGTTGTTGATAATGATACAGAATTTTGCTTTTTACTGAACCATGATACTAGTGAATGTCCCAAAAAGTGACAAGTACCACTAGTACTCTTCCGATCAGATTTACATCCAGCAAAATCAGCATCACTATATGATAGTAAATCAAATGTGCTTGATTTGGGATAAAATAAACCATAATTGAGTGTGTTATTTAAATATCTAAAAATCCTTTTCACTGCTTTAAGATGTGATTCCTTAGGATTTGACTGATATCTAGCACATAAGCATACACTGAACATTATATCAGGTCTACTTGAAGTAATGTATAGTAAAGAACTAATTATACCTCTATAGAGTTTCTGATCAACATTCTTACCATTTTCATCTTTGTCTAAAATGTCGTCGTACTCATGGGAGTATTCTTATGACCAGAATTTTTCATGCCAAATCTTTTTAGCAGTTCCTTTGCATACTTGCACTGGGAAATGAAGATTCCATCCTTCATTTGCTTTATTTGCAGACCGAGAAAGTAAGTAAGTTCGCCCATGTGGCTCATCTCAAATTCACTCTGCATGGTCTTAGAAAATTCTTGACAAAGATTATCGTTAGTAGATCCAAATAAAATGTCATCAACATAAATCTGAATGATTATGATATCTTTATCAACATGTTTAATAAAGAGAGTTGTATCTGCTCTTCCCATCTTAAAATCAAAATTTAAAAGAAAACTTTTTAATCTATCATACCAAGCACGGGGTGCTTGTTTTAAACCATATAAAGCTTTCTTAAGTTTAAAAACATGGTTTGAAAATTTTTCATGTTCAAAACCTGGAGGTTGTTCAACATAAACAGTTTCTTTAATAAATCCGTTTGAAAAGGCACTTTTAACATCCATTTGATATAGTTTGAAATTCATAAAACAAGAAAAAGCAAGTAAAATACGAATAGATTCAAGCCTAGCTACTGGTGCATAAGTTTCATCAAAATCAATACCTTCTTCTTGATTGTATTCTTGTACTACTAACCTTGCTTTGTTCTTAATGACTTCACCTGATTCATCGAGTTTGTTCTTAAAGACCCATCTGACACCGATGACTGGATGATCAGTAGGACGTTGTACAAGATCCCAAACATCATTTCTGACAAATTGGTTCAACTCTTCTTGCATGGCAATGGTCCAAAAATCATCCGCACATGCTTCTTTGATATTCTTTGGTTCAATGAGTGATATGAAGGCAATTTGTGTCATGTAGTTCAACTTGGATCTCGTCTGAACGCCTTGATTTATATCTCCAATAACCAAATCACGTGGATGATTTCTTACTCAACATATGCTTTCGGTAACTCGGTAGAAGTCTCATCATCCTTAGAAATGTTAGTATCAACAGAAGATATAACAATATTATCAATAGGAGTATCTATAATATGATCATCATCATGTGGAGAAGTATTAGAAATAGGCTTAGTCAAGGATTCATCAAATTTAACATGTAATGATTCTTCAATAGTAAATGTTTTCTTATTAAATATTCTATATGCTTTACTTTGAGTAGAGTATCCAACAAAAATACCTACATTGGATCTAGCATCAAATTTATCTAAAGCATCTTTTGTATTTAAGATAAAGCATTTACATCCAAAAATCTTAAAGTAAGAAACTTTTGGAATCCTGTTATAAAACAATTCATAAGATGTTTTGTTTAAAAAAGGTCGAATAAGCACACGATTTAAAATATAACATGCAGTAGCAATAGCCTCAGCCCAAAAATATTTTGGTAAATTACTGTCCATAAGCATAGTTCTAGCACATTCTTGCAAAGTCCTATTCTTTCTCTCTACAACACCATTTTGAGGAGATGCTCTAGGAAATGCAAAGTTATGTGTAATACCATACTTATCACAGAAATTTGAAAAAGATTCATTCTCAAATTCTCCTCCATGATCACTTCGAATAGTGACTATGTTTAGAGACTTTTGATTTTGAATTCTTTTACAAAAACTTGCAAATTCATTAAAAGTATCATTTTTATTTTTTAGAAAAATGACCCATGAAAAACGTGAATAATCATCAACAATAACAAAAACATATCTACTCTTGTTTAAAGAAGAAACACGAGTAGGACCAAATAAATCCAAATGCAACAATTCCAAAGGTCTATTAGTAGAAACTAAATCTTTAGATTTAAAAGATGATTTAACTTGTTTTCCTAATTGACAAGAATCACAAAAATAATCCTTTTTAAAAGCAATTTTTGGAAGACCTTTAACTAAATCAAATTTAGAAATCTTAGAAATAGTTTTCATATTCAAATGACCAAATCTTTTATGCCATAAAAAATAGTCATTATTAGAAGCAAGTAAACATAAGTCATCATTAGATGATATGCAAGATATAGATAATTCATAAATGTTATTGTTACGAAAACCTTTGAATAAAATATCCTTCATGTTAGTATCATAAATAAGACATGCATCTTTTTCAAAAACAATTTTATAACCCTTATCACATAATTGACTAATACTTAATAGATTGTGTTTTAAACCACTTACCAAAAGAACATTTTCAATAAGGGGTTTTGAAATATTACCAACTATGCCGTACCAATAACCTTTCCTTTGTTATTGTCTCCAAATATCACTGTACCTCCCTTTTTGATTTGAACGGAAGACAGTAGTTGAATGTGTCCGGTCATGTGTTTGGAACACCCACTATCAAGTATCCACTTTTCTTTAAAAGGTACCTATAAGATAAAACAATTTGTATGGTACCCATCATGATAGGGTCCGAAAAAGATTAGCCTTTAGGAACCCAAATCCAATTGGAATTTGGTTTCCACTTGTTAGTATAAACATAATTCTTAGAATTACACACATCATGTATATAAGATGCAATATAAACATTTTTATCAATATTATTAAGATTCTTAGGAACCCATATATATTTGCATCTAATTCTTTTTGAAATAGTATTTCTTTTCACAAAAGAATTATTACTATGAAGATGTGTAGATTTTACAAAATTAGTTTTTGAAAATCCAATACCAACATGAGTAGGTTTATAAATCTTATCTTTTGAAAAACCAAGACCATAATGATTGTTAGACATCTTTTGAGAAGATAATAAAACATTTAATTCTCTTTTCCTTTATTAAACTTAGTTACATTTTTCAAAAGATCTTCATACTTAATTTTGAAAACAATCATGTCTTTATCTAAAATAGAAATTCTAGAATTTAAAGAAATAGTTTCCTTTTTAAGTAAAGAATTTTCTTTTAAGAAAATTTCATTATCCTTTTTTAAAGATGCAATAACTTTTTCAAAATCTTCATTTTGAGAACTTAGAGAAGATGTTTGAGAAACAAAACATGCATTTTCATGAATGAGTCTTTCATTTTCCTTTATTAAGACTTTATTTTTAATCTTTTCATTTTTGAAATTATTAAACAATTCATTAAAAGCTTCTAATAACTCATCATAATCTTGTACCTCGTCTTCTTGGGCCATGAAGCAGATATTGGCGGTTTCCGTTGCTTCTTCTTCGTCAGAGGAAGATGAGTCGCTATCATCTCATGTTACTTGGAAGGCTTTCTTCTTCTTATTGAACTTGTTGAAGTTCTTGAAGTGTCCTTTTGATTTCATCAATGGGCAATCCTTCTTTATGTGGCCTGGTTTGTTACACTTAAAACAAGTAGGATTATCGTTAGTATCTTTATTCTTTTTAAATTTACCTTGTTTTAAGAACCTTTTGAACTTTCTGGATAGCATTGCCATTTCTTCTTCATCGTCATCCGAATTGTCCGTGTCGGAGGATGCATGGAAGGCAAGTACTTTCTTCTTGGATGGAAGTTGTTGTTCGTCCTTCTTCCTTTCTTCTAACTGCACTTCATATGCCATTAGATTACCGATTAGGTTTTCTAATGTCACAGTTGAGAGATCATTCGCCTCTTCAATGGCGGTTGTCTTCTTCTCCCATTCTGGTGTGAGTGCACGAAGGATCTTACGAACTCTTTCAACTTGAGTGTAGTCCTTTCCAAGGGATGCTAATGAATTGGTGATGTCGGTGAATCTTGTAACCATTTCGGATATGGTTTCATTCTCCTTCATTTTGAATAACTCAAATCTGTGGACAAGAACAGATATTTTAGATTCCTTAACTTTATTTGTGCCTTCGTGAGTTACCTGAAGAGTATGCCATATTTGATGTGCAGAAGTGGATGTAGACACACGGTTGAACTCTTCTTTGGTTAAAGCACAAAATAGAGCGTTCATCGCCTTGGCATCAAGATTTGCATTCTTCTTTTGATCTTCACTCCAAGCGTTGTAGTTGGTTGTTGGCTTGGTGTATGATGCTTCTACAATGTTCCAAAGATCGTAGTTGAGCGATTGCAAGTAGATCTTCATTCTACATTTCCAATAGTTGTAGTTGGTTCCGTCAAATAGCGGTGGACGTTGTGTAGAATTTCCTTCTTTGAATTGGGACGAAGGGAACTCATTACATGTTAAATTTGATGATGAGTTATTAGAAGCTTTTAATGAATTGTTTAATAATTACAAAAATGAAAAGATTAAAAATAAAGTCTTAATAAAGGAAAATGAAAGACTCATTCATGAAAATGCATGTTTTGTTTCTCAAACATCTTCTCTAAGTTCTCAAAATGAAGATTTTGAAAAAGTTATTGCATCTTTAAAAAAGGATAATGAAATTTTCTTAAAAGAAAATTCTTTACTTAAAAAGGAAACTATTTCTTTAAATTCTAGAATTTCTATTTTAGATAAAGACATGATTGTTTTCAAAATTAAGTATGAAGATCTTTGAAAAATGTAACTAAGTTTAATAAAGGAAAAGAGAATTTAAACTTGATGCAATCCAACAGGTCCCTAGTTATAATAAATTCCTTAAGGACATGTGCACCAAGAAAAGAAAGAAAAATATGCCTAAGAAGGTTTTTTTAGTCACTAACATTAGTGAGCTATTGTCCAACCAGATCCCAGTCAAGTACAAAGACCCGGTTGTCCCTGTTGGCCCAAAGGCCTTCCACTCTAGTTTTGATGATGATTAACTTATGTAGTTATGTGTACTAATAATCTTGTGTTATTTAGTTTCAGATTATTAATCAAGTTATTAGTTGGTGATTAGCTTCAACAAGATGATTTGAAAGCTTTCACATGTTGATTCAAGAGCCCGAGAGTCAAAGATCGCATATAGCACTTGCTCGATGGATCAAAGAGTTTTGGATCGAGTCGGCTTGGAGATTGCGCTCTACAAGAAGACATCGGTACCTACTTTAGTTTTGTGTTTAGATCCAAATTGTAAAGATTAGAATAGTATGATATGCACAAGTTCACAACACACACGTTTCATGTTTTGGTTTTCAGTTTTTGGTTTAACCGATCTTGGTTTGCATGAATAGATATTATATCAAAATAAGTTTACATGGTTTAATGTATATTAGATTTGTTCTATATACTGTAGGATCTATAATCAAAGCAACACAACACTAGAGGGGGGGTGAATAGTGTTTAAAAACTGTAAATCAAATTACTTGCAGGAAATAAAATAAACACAAGATAAACTCAGAAAATTCAAACGCAAAGACAAGAGAGTTATCCTGGTTCGGTCCTTGTGACCTACATCCAGTCCCCAAGTAAACCGCTTGAGATTTTCCTTTTCTGATTTGTGTACACCCACAACCAATACCTTGTACACCACTTGACAAACGCCCTTTGCCAAATGTGCACAACTCCTCTTTACACCAAGAGAACAAACACCTTGTACAACTTTCTTCTACTCCCAAGAAGACGCCTTGTACAATGATCTTCTTTGAATGATTACAATGATCCTATAAGCCTTGAAATTGAATGTGCTTGTGGACAAGGTTTCTTATAGGAGGGATTTCAGAAATCTTCACAATTGACTTTGGAATTTGGTGAAGAAAACTGAAAGAGAAACTGGTTTTCAGAAAACAGAATATTTTGGACAGAGTTTTGGCTGAAAACTTTGGATTTGAATTAGTGTTTTGACCCTAGGACAATACCCCTATTTATAGGTGAAATCTATAGGAAGTTAGGGTAGTTATCAGGCCAAATTCAAATTTTGAAACGTTGAAAAACACACCAGAATTCACCAACTGTACAGCAGTTACCAACTGCTATTAGTCGACTTGAACAGGATATTAGTCGACTAGAAGAACAAAATTTACACTAATTAGTCGACTACAACAAGGAGTTAGTCGACTATGTTTTGACTGATACAGACATTTGGTTTCTGGAAAACTGAATGTAGTCGACTATATAGGACTGTTAGTCGACTAGGTAATGGGTTAGTCGACTATAGATATTGGGTAAGTCGACTAAGTTTTATGTCAGACAAAAACAGAGAGTTGGAAATATTTGTATAGGTTATTAGTCGACTTGGGAAATTGTATAGTTGACTAGGGTATCTGTTAGTCGACTACATATGGAAGTCAAGTCGACTAACAGTCATGACAGAGACCAAACAGAGAGTTAGGAAATTTGGTTTGGAAGTATCTAGTCGACTAGGGTATTTGGCAAGTCGACTATAATATGGGTAGTCGACTTAAATAAGAGGTCAAGTCGACTTGGGAAGATATTTTGTGTAAGTGATCAAGACTTTTCACATATTTTCTAAAGTTACACAAAAACATCCAAAAATACCCATAATCTTCAATTGGCTTCAACTGAGGTAGAGCAATCATAATGAGGTAGAAATGCTTGTTCATCATCAAAATCTTGCAACTTGATAGGCTTCAACATATACATGCATGCTTCATCTTCTTAGACAAACTTAGTTTGATAGTCTATTTCATGTGTTTTATGTTTTGGTATTTTAACAAAACATATTTTGGAATTAATGACAAAAATATGGATATATATATGTTTCATGTATATAGGATTATATTCATATACATCATGCCTAAGTGTTGTTTAATATCATGTTTTTGTATTTGGATGAGTTTTGGACAAAACGTATTTTCTATTCAAAATCCAAGTTTTAGAAAATACAGTTTTTGGTTTTTGGCAAAATTTCTATAACACAAAAATAGTTCAATATGTTTGTGATTTGTGTTAATCTTTTTAACACAAGTTTGTATTTCAATGAAAAATGATAAAACTATTTTTGTGAAATTTTAGAGATTTTATGGGAATTTTTTAAGACATTAAAAACCAGTTTTTCCCTGAACTATAGCTGCCAGGCTAGGCCGGTCGACCGTAGCGGTCGACCGACATGCACGGATACGTGCACGCTGGCTTCCCCATGAGCCGGTCGACCGCACGGTCGACCGCCTGAGAGCAGGATGCTCTCTGTTTTGCCCCCGGCCGACCGAGCGGTCGACCGGACAGAGAGCGTTGCTCTCTGTATCTGTGACGGTCGACCGTACGGTCGACCGGTAGCTGCCAGCGGTCAAATATGACCGTTGGACGGTCGACCGACCGGTCGACCGGTAGTTCATTTTTGGCAGGAACTGCTGCCAACGGTTAGTTTTGTAAATGGGCTATAAATACCCCATTGGAAAGAGGTTTTCTCTAAGATTTTTTGTGCGAATTTTTCCTTACTCTCTGGTGTTTTCACAGCAATCAAAAGAAGTTTTTGAACTTAAATTGAACAATCTATTTGGTGTTTTTGCTAGGGTTTGGAATATCAAAGAAAGGGTTTTTGGGAAAAAGAGTTTTGATTCAACTTCTATATCTTGGTTTCAGTTTTTCCCAAGGATTTTCTTCGTAATTTTGATTTCCATTCCATTGGTTTTCTCCACACTTGAGCTACATCTACTTTCTTTTTCTATAGGATCTTTGTGTGGGAGAAAGAGTTTGTTTGTTGTTGTTTGTTAGACCACCAAGTTATAAATCCAATCTTTGCTTGGCTTTGTGCCTTTGGGTTGTATCCCTCAAGTTGTGAGGTGATCCTTGTGTTGCTTTGTGCTAATCCCTCAAGTTGTGAGGTGATTGTTTGTTGGCTTGGAGTTGTGCCTCAAGGAGGAGGCTGTGTTTGTAAGGAGAGGAGTTGGGTACTCCTTGTAATTGTTATTGCCCCAAATCCTCGGTGGAGGTTCCCTTTGTGGGAGTCCTTTGTGGACAAGTAGTGGACTTTAAATCCTTCTGGGTGAAGGCGGGGATGTAGAGCTGGGTGCTCGAACCTCGAAACATATCTTGTTGTTTGCTCTTGATCCCTTGACTCTTACTCTATCTCTCTCTCTCTCTCTCTCTCTCTCTCTCTCTTTTACTTTGTGCCTTGCATCATTTCACATTGTTCATTCATACTTATATGCTTGGCTTGGTTGTGTGCATCACTTATTGCTTGCATCTTGTGTAATCGCAATTAGTTTTTAAATTCCGCATTCAGTTAATTAGATTAGCATTATCACCTATTCACCCCCTTCTAAGTGATTTCATTCTGTTGCTATTATTGAATGGTTTATTTAGTAAATTGATTATTGAATTTTCTAGAGTTTAGAAATTTATTTAGAAATTTGTAAGATTATAAATATTGGTGTCATATAAAAGAATTATTAAATTTTTTGGAATCACTAATTTCCTCTTGATTAGAATTTCATTGACTTAATTAATAGAAGTAGAAATTATTTAAAATTGTGAAATTGTCATTTATTGGAAAATATTTAAAAGTAGTTGAACTACAGGAAAGGACTGTGATACTGGATTCTTATGTTATATGTTGACTTTATAGTAGAAGTGGTCATATTGTATTGGATCATAAGAACATTGAAAAAAAAGGGATCATGTTATCATTGTCACTGGGTAAGATATTGTTTTATTATCACATATTCATTGTTATTGTTATTGTTCATACCCAATAACTTATGTGACATAATCATTAGATAACTTACACCAAGGGATGGAAAAATTGATAAAGGAGACGGTGTTGGTATTTTGGGTGGACTTAGGATATAGGTTGCGCAGCCGAAGGACAGTTCCACTACAAGGTTCCAGGGGATGACTGACATCCTGTATTGTTCATATTGTATTGTTATTGACATATTGTTATTGTTATTAACTACCTAACGGTAGGACCTGGTTCAGCGCCAGGTGATTAGGCTGTGGTTCCGGGTATGTTGAAACCCACCTAAAACACAATTTACCGTCTCCAATTATCAGTTTCAAACAACAGACATTAAGAATAGGCATACACAGACATTTTGATTGCATAATTCTCTCTGGACAAATTATAAATTATAAATAGTTATATTACTGGGCTTTAACATGGTTTTAATATGCTAATTATTAGTATGATAAATTATACTTAGCTATGCATGTTGTTGTTACTTTTACATGTTTCTTTATATCCTTCATTTTATCACTCACTTTGGTCGCTATTGACGACTCTGAGTTTGTTTGCTCAGGTTCTAATCCAGAGACTCTACAGGAGCATGAGTACTTCAAGCATATCGCAGATCACCAGTAGGCGGTTAGCTTTCTCAATATGTGAGAAATTTTTATGGTTATGTTTTCTATTGTTTTTATTATGTTGTAATAAGTGGAACCCTTGATGATATTAAGTATTTATTTCTTCAGGCTGGAATAATTGATAAACCTTATTATTTGAATTAATGTACTAAGGCTTAACGTATTTGTTTTGAAAATACGTCGCCGGCTCTCGTCACTTACCTCTTTTTATGTATATTATGGTTGCGGGACGTGACAGAAAGTGTGGTAAAGTGATTTGAAAAATGAAAAAGAGAAGAACTTGTGGTGAAGAAGATGAAAACAATGGTAAATTTAAGAAGGTGATGAAAATATTGATAAGAAAATAATAAAACAGTTTTGAAATCAATTTTGAAAATAAGACAAAAAGAGAAGAAAATTCATGGCTACTAACCACTAAGTGCTCCACTAATCATGCTAACCTCTTAGTGATATTTTTTTTTACATGAATCCTTGGCTATCACTAATTCTTGGCTTCTTTTCTTCAAGAGATTTTCAAAGCATGGCACATAAGATGGTTTTCACGTTCAAGCTTGCACCAAGAGCAAGCTTTCGCAAACTTTAGATTATCAAAACTATTAGAAGTAAGCATGAAATAAGAGAGTTAGCTTGTTAGTAAGTTAACAAGTTAGAATTTTAGAATCCTTCATCATGAGCCATCCATGACTCTTGCAAGAGCAAGGCCTTGTATGGGCTATTAGATTCATATGAACTATCAAGTAAGAAGTCAGATGATTAGTGTTTAGTAATTAGATTATCATGAAAAGAAAGTTAGCTAGTCATGTTAGAGGTAAGAGAAGAAACCATGGAAGAAGGAGGAAGCTTTTATAGATTGTCACTTTCTGTTGCATCAATCTCTCTCTTTCTCTCCTGAACCAACTCTCCCATAATATATGATCTAAAACAAAAAGAAAATACAAAGAAAAGAAGAAGAAAATTACATGACACTACACTAAAGAGAAAGAAACCCTAGCCTACAGCTCTTTAACCCCATCTCTGGTCTGAAATTGCAATATTTATAGGCGAAAGAATATTCTGGAAGACGAGACGAGGCCACGCGCTGGAGATCGACGTGTGGCCCAACAACTTTGTCATGAATCCGTGGCAACTGCTATGGATCTACTGCAATACCATGGATTCAAGTCCCTGATTTTGCTCCGATAGTTTGTCCAGCTACGAGGACCTTCTGGATGCTTCTGGTTTTTGGTAAATTGGATCTGTTTTCCTTCAGATTCATTTTCATTACTGGATCCAATGTATCTTATAGAAGGTCTCTATCTTGTGCTTTAAGAATTTGTGATTTAATTACCTGATATTGGATTTAATTAGGCTCTTATTCCGACGTTGCCCTTAAATTCTTAATTATCTGAAAAATAGACCAAAACACAGTTTAGAAGTGATGTTTTATTCATAACTTGGTAAAAAAATGTGATATGATGTTGTTAATTGTAGACTAATCACCCGAAAGGATCACTTTCCATTACCTTTTATTGATCAAATGCTAGAGAGACTTTCGGGCCATGCTTATTACTGTTTCATAGATGGATATTCAGAGTATAATCAAATTGCCTAGCATCAAAAGACCAAGAGAAAACTACTTTTACTTGCCCATATGATACTTTTTCTTATAGGAAGATGCCTTTTGGGCTTTGTAATGCACCAGCCGCTTTTCAGAAGTATATGATTGACTATATTTCATGACATGGTCGAGAGATTCATTAAAGTATTTATGAATGATTTTTCAGTTTTTTGGTCTTCTTTCAATGCATATTTATTTAACTTGAATCTAGTTTTGTAGTGATGTGATGATGCTAAATTGGAATTAATTTGGGACAAGTGACACTTCATGGTACAAGAAGAAATTGTTCTTGGACATTGTATTTCAGAAAAATAAATCGAGGTGGATTGAGCTAAAATAGAGACTATTGAGAAACTACCACCTCAACGAATGCGAAGAGCGTGAGAAATTTCCTTGGACATGTAGGATTTATCGCCGATTCATAAGAGACTTTTTCAGAATCTCTAAAGCTCTTTGTATTTATTGATGAAAGGTGCACAATTTAATTTTTTTCAATGATTGCTTGCAGGTATTTGAGATATTGAAGGATAAGTTGATCATCGCACCAATTATTTCAATACCTAATTGGAGTCTCCCTTTGAGATTATATGTAATGCAAGTGATTTTGTATTGAATGGATTGTACGAGGGCAGCGAAGAAAAAAGTTTTCAAGTGGTGTACTACGCAAGCAGGGCGTTGAATGATGCACAACAATATTACATAATAACGGAGAAATAATTGCTTGTTGTGGACTCTTTTGATAAATTTTGATCTTACTTGATAGGATCCAAGGTCATTGTCTTTATAGATCATTTGGCACTCAATATTTGCTCTCAAAGCACGAAGCCAAACCAAGATTAATCCGATAGATCGTACCCCTACAAGAATTTGACTTGGAGATCAGAGATAAGAAAGGTATTAGCAATCTTGCTGTAAACCTTCTTACAAGAATTGAGTAAGACGAGAGAAAATCAGAGGAGTTACCAATTGATGATGCATTCCTAATGAGTATTTGATGCTTTAGACACCTACAAAGTACCATAGTGTGTTGATTTTGTTAACTTCTTAGTTTGTGGTGTCTTTCCCCTAGATTTTCTCTTATTAAAGAAAGTTTTTATCCAATATAAAGTTCTATGAATAGAAAGATCCTATACTTTTCAAGCACATGTGTATCAAATCGTGAGATGGTGCATGCCAGAAGAAGATATGGAAAGCATCCTTAACCATTGTCATACAAGAGAGGTTGGAGGTCACTATGGTTCTATGAAAATAGCGGCCAATATACTTTAATTCAGATTTTATTGGCCTTCTTTATTCAAAGATTTTTATATTTATGTCAATGAATGTGATGCTTGATAAAGAATTGGTAACATATCAAGGAGAAACAAGATGTCACTCAATAATATCCTTGAGGTGGAATTATTCGACGTTTGGGGTATTGATTTCATGGGACCTTTCCCACCATCTTTTTCTAATCAATTTATTCTAGTTGCTATAGATTATGCTTCCAAATGGGTAGAAGCAGTTGCAAAAGCAGTTGCATTACCTATTGTAGTGATCAAAATCTGACCCAAACTAGGATCAAGACACGTGGACCTCACCGTCAGAAGTTCCTGAAGACACTCGGAAGGAAAATTTTCGAGTTAGAGCAGCGTTTAGAATATTTCTGAAGCCATTCTCCTTTCCCGAGGAAATTAATTCTCCTGAGGATATTTCTCCTCTTAAAGTCAATTCTCCCAACTTGAGAAAGACAATCACTGTAACAGACTCCATCAAAATCCCGCCTATATTTGTGGAGTCCGTTACGCCACTAAGTCATTCCATATTTCAAACATGAATCATGATCTCTATTTCAACGAAAGCAATTACAGAAAGAAGCAGATACACTTCCGTAATCAAGAGCACAATTCAGTTATTATAAAAGATCACAACATGTAGATCGTGCAGTTATTAATCCCGCATGACTCACACCGTCAAACAAAAATCACCATATATATAAGATATCTACAGGGGACAAGGACGAGAGACAGAATTCTTTGGACTAGAGATATCTAGTTAAAAGAAGAAAGTGTTCTCTAAAGAATCCTCTGTAATCTTCTGAAAATAATGAATTCTTCCCTCCTCTGCATGGTTTTTCCCAAATTGAGTTTTCATATAAAATCTGAGTCTTTGCAGTTTCTTTTATTCTCTCTCAGATTCAGGTTATAATTTGAAGTATAGAGAAATTTTTTTGAGGAGTTTAGCCCAATATTTTTGGTGCTTTCATCAAGATCTGAGTCCTCACACTCAAGATTTCTCTCTCTCTCTTTGACCTTCCTCAAATAGCTTCTTCTAGATCAGCGATGGCCTCATACAAGAAAGTTATCAATGGCATAACTTTCAAAGAAAAGCTGGAGGTGCGGCCTCCAAACGAATAAACAATCAACCATTCGCGGAGGGCACCATCTCTGCCACTTTATAAGAGCCATCAGTCAGCACCCAAGCTCCACAACAACATGAAGACTAACTGTTTCAGGTGCCTCGAGTGATGAAGAAGCAGATGAAAGAACAACAACAAAATCAGATCGCAAATGGGAGCAGATGATACTCGATCGCAATAACATCCTTTACGAACAGGAAGAGCTAATGCTGCTCAACCAATAACTACAAGCTTAAGTCATCGCCCTTCAGAATAAGTCTACGTGAGCAGAAGGCGACGTCGAGAATGGTCCATCCCAAGATCTCCACATCCTCGAAGAGCTAATCCAGAAGCAGATCGTGGAGGCCAAGCTTCCCCAGTGTTTGGTTCTGACTACTCGCCTTCGCGACTCCCTATTTTTCATGGACATATAAGAGTGTGAGCTTTTGAAAAAGTTCTCGACTCTCGCCTTCGACAGTTACATTGGAGCGAACAATCCAATCCAGCACATTCGCCACTTTAATGACAAGATGATACTCTACTCTTGGAACGAGCCAGTAATGTGTCTTACATTACCCTCTAGCCCTAGAGGTGCAGTGTCGGACTGGTCCTACTCTCTACCACCCTGATCTCTCTTGGAGAAGCATAACTGCAAGGAAACAACCCTAAGGAATTTCTACATCGGTTCTTTCTTCCTCTTTTTCGTTAAGTTATTTTACATGATGAATTCTACTTTTTATTTCTTGTTTATACTTTTATAATTATAAACTAATTTTCTCTAGTTAGGGCACTGATGTAAATAGATATTATCATCATATAGATTAGTACTTAGGGTTAGTATTATGAATCTACAATCATGTTAAGTTCTTAATTCTATTTATTACATTAATAATTGATGGCCATAATTGTTTAGATGACTAAATTGGAGACTGAGAGGAGATAATTTAGTATAAGCGTCATAGACTTGGGAATCACAACTTGATAAGTTGAGATGTAAAAGTTGTGCAACCTTTTAAAAGAATCCACCAAGCTTACGACTTCATATAACTTATACATCTACAACATCGAGAGTTTGTAGGTTCCTGCTTAGAGGTTAGAATTGATATTGCTCGACAGAGAGTATTAGTTAAAATAGGGACCTTCGATTGTTAAATGCGTAGATGAATTGCTGATACCAATACTTATTCTATCGTCCGAGTGGTACCGTAGATTAGGTCATCCTGTTTTTTCTCATTTTAAAGCATGTGCTTCTCATTATCAGTTAGATTTGTCATCATCCGTGTCATCAAACTTTTTTATGTAACACTTGTCATTATAATAAAAATCATAAATTATCTTTTTCTACTTCTTTACTTGTTTCTTCCCAATCACTTGAAATTATCTTCTATGATGCGTGCACTTCTCCTGTTATCTCTCATGATGGTTTTAAATATTACGTTATCTTCTTTACCAAATATATCTGGTTTTATCAATAAGAAGTTCATGATGTCTTTATAAGTTCAAAGCCATAGTGAAAAAAAACTTCAATTGAAAAATCATCACAATTTACTTTGACAATGGTGGCGAATATCATTGTCTTACAAAACTCCTTGCCACTCATGGCATCTCTCATCTAACCACCCCGCACCACAGACTAGAACATAATGGATATATTGAAAGACATTGTCATCATATTGTCAAAATTGATCTCACTCTGCTTTCTTATGCCTCTCTTCCCCTAACCTCTTAGTCTCATGCCTTTGCCACTGCCATCTATCTTATTATCGCATACCCCTACTCTCAATCTGTAATAGCCCTTACTTTATAATATCGTATTAGTATTTTCAAACAATCTATTTGGATTTATTTATCACTATTATTATTAGTGTTATTATTATTTATTATTATCCATAATTGTATTAATTGTATGTATATTGTCTTGAGCCCAAGTTCTCTTGATTTTCTCTTTTTTTTATCTTTCAATTTTTTCAAAACCCAATTACTATACCTTGTCTCTTTTCTTATTTTTTTTTGAACCCAAGTTTAACCAAACCCATATATTATTTCTTTTTATTTTTCCTTTTTTTCTTTCTCCCTTGGCTGAGCCCATGAGCCCAGACTCTACTTCTTTTCCCTTTGAATTTCTTTTTCTTTTCCTTTTGAACTCATACCCAATAACCCACTACCCTATATACTCCCCTATGTATAATCTCTTCCTAAACTTAACCCTAATCCTAATCAAAACCCTAATCTTTATCATATCATCTCCTCCTCCCTGCTTGCGTCGTGCCCACTTGAGTGCAGCGCCCCATCCACGGTTGCACACCTTGCCGCAACCTCTCCTCTCTCTCCCCCTCTCGCCCTTCAACTCCACCCTCAACCGAGACCCATCCCCAATCTCCTCCACGAGCAGCCAGAGCAGTCAAGCCGTGGGGAAACACTGGTCGTGCCCAGGCCATGTCCTCCCCTTCTTCATGTTATCTTCCCTAGCCTGCGCAACCAGGCAGTCGGGCCCCTTCCTTCTCCTTTTCCACATGTCTCCATGGTCGTGCACCACCCCAAGATTCTCTTCATTGGCCGTGAGAACACCCCCTCTGACCATTGCACACCTTCTCCCACAAGCATGGCCGGGAGCACCATGGCTTGCTCCTCTCTCTGGCGAGCGTGAACACCTTGAAACTTCTTCGCGGCATACCGAACTTCTTTGTAGGCACTCCGGCGAGCTGTCGACATCCTCTGCGGCCTTCGCCCCCTCTGCTAGAGGCTCCGCAGGACGCGCGCATGCCGTTGCTATGAGTGTTTCTTCCCCTTTTATGTATTAATGTGAATGGGTATGCATATTTGTATATATGCTTATTATTAATGTGAATGGGTGTGTTTGTTAAATTAAGAGAGAGAGAGAGAGAGAGAGAGAGAGAGAGAGAGAGAGAGAGAGAGAGAGTGTGTGTATGTTGTGTGTGTGTGTGTGTGCACTGTGAATTATTTGTGTGTAAATAATGTGTGTTGTGAAATTGGATGCATGAGTGTGTGATGTGTGCATGAGTCATGTATGTGTGAGTGTATTTTCATGTGTATGCATCGTATGTATATATGTATGTATGTAATTATATGTAGGTATACGTGTATTTATGTATTATGTTAGTATGTGTGTATGTGTACGTATGTGCTTATATATCATCATATGTGTATGGTTGCGTGTTACAGCGATCCGAACCTTTTTGGTGAGATTCGGACCCATTACAGGATATTTTGATTTGTGCCCGTTATGGACATGATCATTGGCGATTCGAAGACCGACCCGTGGGATGATCCAGAGATTCGTATCAGTTCATACAGTGAAGACCAAACGGTGATTCGGCTCCAAAACCGTATTATTTCATGTGAATGTTTACTCTTATATCATTTTCTTATTTATCGTTGTCAGTATTGTTTATATGTTACCTGTATCATTTCATTTGACCGTCTGATATATGTTTGACTTGTATGTTACCCGTACCAATTTATATGATGACAGTGAGTGTACACTTTTATTATATAGTTGATATGAGTGTTTATCTGTATCATTTATGCGATAGTTGGTCACCCCTATTGATTCAGGACTGTTTGTGGAATATAGTAGATTGTAACTTGATTCGATCTACTGATCGATTGACCTACTTCATATTTGAGGATAAAGGACATACCTTATGCATAGTATTTATCAGACTTGATAATTATTTATTTGGTGATTACTCAGATAAGAATTTAATTAAACTTAGCGAGGGTTGAATTGGATTGAGGTCTATATTTCTTACAGAGAATTTTGAATAATGTTCTGATAGGATTGATGTAGTTAGATTTATAATTATGAGTATTTGGGATATATTAACTGATTATATTGTTCGAGTACAGATGATATTTTATTGATGTCGAGTATTAGAAGTAGACATTTCTAGATTTTATGTTGCTTGAGGATGTCCCACT
Organism: Agave tequilana; assembly: GCA_038442645.1. Taxonomy (NCBI): domain Eukaryota; kingdom Viridiplantae; phylum Streptophyta; class Magnoliopsida; order Asparagales; family Asparagaceae; genus Agave; species Agave tequilana. Next base: position 62,133 of record JAVJIF010014264.1, read on the forward strand.
CCTTAGTTATGATCTTAATTAAGATTGAAACTATTGGTGATGTAACTTAGACTATAATCAGATATAGATCTTAGATTTGACTGACCCATGATGGTAGTTATATGAGTAATTATCCGGATGACATTATCAGTAGATTTGTTTATTCTTATTCATGGTAAAACAAGTAAGAGTTTGATTAGATATTGATAATTGATTAATTTGGAGATTCTTTATTAAAAGAACGAGATCTTGAACTTGGACTTGTTAGGAAACTCGATTGAGTTGGAGTTGACCTTGGGTTGAGGAGTAGGCGGAAATTGGTTTGACCTGACCTGGTGCATGTATATACATAATTGATTAGTTACTTAGATTCTGGATCTTGTGATTGAGCTTATTTGAAGTGAGAGTGTATGATGATTTTAGTCATACTGTACTGTGTTTATTGATTAGATATAGATGAGTATGTGTTTTATATATTGGTACTTGAATATATCGATGACTTTGAGGATCTGAACTGATTATATATTATTGCCTAGATTATTCTATTCATGCCAGCATGATATTACTCATCCTAAATGTCATGATTTATCTGAGAAACTTGATTGATTATACATGACATTTACCTGATAATCATATTGTCCATGTTACCATAGTTACTGGAAAAATATTGTTACATGGTAAACACCCTCTTGTTATACTCGTTACATATCCTGGTATCCTGATCATACATGCTGAAGTTGTTATCACGACTATCACCGAGTTATCCCAGTAATCTAGGTAACTTGTACATTAATAATCTCGATAATCAAATAAGATGATCATTAAACAACTTATACTGGAATTGGAGAGATTGATGGAGGAGACAATATCTGTATTTTGGGTGGACCTAAGATATAGGTTGCGCAGCCGAAAGAGGGTTCCACTTCAGGGTTCCTGTAGGGTGACTGACACCCTAGTCCTGTTCCTGTTCTTATTACATGTTATCTGACTGCCTTGTGGTAGGACCTGGTTCAGCGCCAGGAGTCTGGGCCGTGCTCTCTGGTATGCATGGGACCCACTTAAAATACAAACAATGTCTCTAACCGATCAGTTTCAATAAATAGGACTTCGATTGACACGTGTGATATGCGTAGTATGAGATGCGCCTATTACAGGTGGCAATTAGTGTTCGCTGACATAACTAATAATGATAAACATGTTTAATATACTGTGATTGACTGTATTCACTTATCATATTTATACATATGATATGCTGGACATTTGATACATGTATGCTATGTTGGACACCGATGGTATACATGACCTGATTACACACTGGACTCTAACACTGACTGACTTTAACCACTTGATATATAAACTGTGATAGACACCTGATACCTGATTGTATACCCGACTTGACACATACTCTACTGTGTGCTATCTACATTACTGTTTATTTACTTTATTCATGTCATTTCTTATTCCAGTATATATTATCATCATATGCATAGTTATATGCATGTGCAACTTCTCCTTTATTCTCACACATTCACTACGAGTTCTGACTCCCTGAATTTGTATATCCAGATCGATGATTATTTATTGTTGATAAGGTATTTGGAGAAAATCACATGCATCTTAAGAAGCTGGAGTTCTCTTACTTGACATACCTTCTCGGTATTCTCTTACCTTTCTTTATTCCTATTGCTTTCATGATTCTATATATTGAACTCATGCTTGTTTTATTCCCCTATTCATCTAATTATGTGTAGACATTATATGTATTGTTGTTGTGATATTGTTTATCATTTTGATGACATAGCTTATTCAAGTTACTTTAGACTTAGTGTATATGCGTGGGTATTTTCCTCACGTATATACGTCGTTGACTCTCGTCGTGACTCCATTTTCACGTATTTTGGGAAGCGGGTGTGACACAATCTCTTCTCTCTTTTTGAAAAGATCTTTGGAACTTTTCCCATTTATTCCAAACTTTGGGTCTTTGGTCGTTTGTCCTACCCATGGCTTGGGCTATACTCTGCTCACAAACTTGACTCACATTTCAGACCTTGTGTCTTCCTCGGGTACTCCCTCACTCAAAGTGTCTATCTCCATTTCAACTCATCCACCTCCATTTTTTGTCTAACTGATTACACTCCAATATTGCATATTTCATACCACATTTTCACAGTTATTCTTTATAAAATTCTGCTAAATAATAGTTTTCATGTGTGTTCCTAGGTCCATGATGTGAAATGAAGAAGAAGATCAAAAATTTCATTTATTTGGTGATTTTTAAATCCTAATACAGTCATTGACTTTGGAAGCCCATTCTGTTGCTGCAGGGAGCAGAAAATAATGAAGTAGCAGCCCATACCCATACATCAGAGCAACCATCACCTGCAGGCTTCGGCGCTGCGGCTCTGGCCGCAGCATGGCCGCAAAAACGCGGCCATGCTGTGGAGTCGTGTGTCAATTTTTGACTCACGACTCCGTACAGCTTCCCTGATGCCCCCTTTGGCTTATAAATACCCTGGGATTTCCAGATTTCAGAGAAGAGGAGTTTTTAGGGTAATTTTGAGGGTAGTTTCCTTTCTTTAGTTTAGGTTAGCTGTTCTTTTTCTTTCTCTTTTGTATGTCTCAATTTTTATAAATCTTGTAATAGGGAAGAGAGTAGTACATAGGATGAAAGCAAAAGTTCTTGTAATGAAAGGTGACAATTTATGAAAGGTTCTCCCTTTACCTCTCTTATTTTCTTCTCTCTAACTCCTTTTACATGCTTAGCTAATTTTCTCTCATGACAATTAGCTACTAATCACTAACTTGCTTACTTCTTACTTGATAATTCACATGAATCTAATAGCCTCTACTTGGCCTTGCTCTTGCAAGAGCAATTGATGGCTCATGATGATGGATTCTAACACTCTAACATCCTAACTCTCTAATAAGCTAACATTACTTTATTTCATGCTTGCTCTTATTTAGTTTTGATGGTTTAAGCGTAGCTTGTACTTGTTTATTAAGTTTGGATGTGATGAGCTATCTTACGGGTCATGCTTTGAAGCGCTCTTGAACCAAGGACTAGTGGTGACTAAGGATACATATGAGGCAACTATCACTAAGAGGTTAGCATGGTTAGTGGAGCCATTAAAGGTTAGTAGCCATGAGTTTTCTTTTTTTTCACTTTATTTTAGAAATACTATCAAAAATCACAAATATCTTCTCTTCTATGTTCTCACTTTTTCGTGTTTCACCGTACTCTTCTCTTTTCATTCTTTATGTTCTTTTCTTTACATTCTTTGAAACATAGAAGAACCGTTAACACACACGTGAATAGACCGTAAAATTTCCATGGTTTTCGGTCCCTGTGAGTTCGATTCCTTTAGCCTCTATGCTATAACGAAATTATCGAGGAAGCCAAAGCACACACACTTTAACTCTTGATTTTAAAATGACACTTTTTGTGCGCGATTTTCCCCAATCAAATTTAGGCGCCGTTGCCAGGGATGGGAATGGTTTGATTTAACATTTTTGTTAACTTTTCTTATTTATTTTTGGTGTGTAGGTCAAAATTTTTAGAAATTTAGCATCGCAGAAATCTACACTTGCTTTTGTGTGGTTGGGTAAATTCTTGTATATTGCTATATTCTTCTACTAGTTTCTATTACCTATACACTGCAATAATTTAAGAACTAAAATACGACAATTGGATGTTTTTAAAATGGATTAGACATTTGCATCTAGGTACGTATCAATTTTCATTCCAATAAACTGTATTTTGTTCTTCCGTTGTTTTGATCTTGACGGAGGTATGCATATTGCATTGCATATAGCTTAGGACAAACACTTGAGTGATTTATTCGCTTTTTGGTGTTCATTCTTATCTATATTGCACACTTGTATGAATTGAACTTAAGGGTATAACCCGATACAACATAAGGTGGGGAAGTCATTACCCTTTCTTAGCCCAAAAACTACCTCCCCACTCACACAATCCAAGCCTTAATAAAACTTGCTAGATGTTGGCCCCTAGGGACATCTCAGACTTGTTTAGGAGATAGACCTAAGGGAGAAGTTATTAGAATTTGACTCTTGTTAAATCGGTGTCAAAGGTTGAGGATTGAGAGGCGAAACCTCGAAGAACAATAGTTTGGCATAATTTGGCCCGTTGCTCCGGTACGGATACCTTTAACTAGTCTTACCCCGCATGGCCGATTAACTTGTGGTCAAATTTCTACAAGGAACCCCCCGTGGACAGTATAACCAGTTAGGAGTCGTCTAGGTCTAAATCAACCCTAGCGTAAGCTTGTTTTCTTTTTCTTTTTCTTTTTCTTTATTTGTTTGTATGTTTTTCTTTTTTGTAAATTGTGAAATGAATTTTAACAACAACAATTTTTTCAATCCTAATATAAATTCATATTTCACCCCAACCTCAATTGACTTGGATAACTCTAACCCGGCTATGTACAACATGGACCAATCATATAGGCTGGATTGGTTATCCGACTCAATATGACGCATGCCCTCAATCCTATGACCGAAATTTTTAAAATAATTTCTACTCTTCACAGAGTCCATGATTCACCTCCCCCGAGTTAATTAATCAATCACCTTGTCCACCATTTTCTTTCGCACATTTTACTTCACACTCTTTTTTCTAGAACCACCAATTGAAGAAAAATCAGAGCTACAAAAAAGTATGGAAGCCTTGTTAGAGGCCAAAAATAATTTGAACTCATGACTACCTCATCATATACACAAATTTCCAACCTCATATAGTTCTTTCCAGAATCACCTAAACAAAAATCATTGTTGGAAAAAACTAGAATTCTTGCAAGAGTCCGAGCAACTAATTCAAAATATGGTTGCCTTCCAATGTCCACCAAATTTTCGTACGACTCAAGAATCAGGTCATTTTTGAAATCAAGCGTCAATTTCATCATAGCAACCTGAACTTGATCAAAATCAAATCCTTGATATTTTGGCAAGTTATCAATTTTTTGAAATTGAACTTGAAGATGAATGTGAACCTGAACTTCAGTTTGACGATTTGAGTCTAATCCTTGAATCACATCGACTCATGTAGTGTTGCCTAAACTAAGTAATATTCTTGAGCCAGTTTTGATTTCCATAATGTCTGAAGTTAAATCGATCATTTCACCCATTCACATTCTTTCCGTGGATGAAAATCAAGAAACAATTTCATTACATTCATTTGAATTTGTCCAAAATTTGAGAACCACAATGATATTTTGGCAAGTTATCCCTTCCCTGAAATTAAATTGAACATGAAAGTGATCCTGAACCTCAAGTTGGTAATTCTATTTCACTTTTTAACTCAATAATAACTCCAGTATTTTTACCAGATTTTTTTTCTATTCTGGAGCCAACATTGAATTCTATTCCAGTACACCGTGAAATTGAATCACCAACATTTTATAATCACATTCCGTTAATAGGGAAAGTGTGTGAATATCATTTTTTTGGTTTGGACCCTATTTTTGAACCAATTTCCACTCCCACTTTTGAATCTCAATTTGATCTGAGTCAAATTCCTAAGTCGATATCAGTTTTTGTCCCCGTTCTATTTGAGTACAAATCAATCATCCCCCAAAATCACACTTTATTGATGGACAAAGGTGTTAAACAAAACAACTCAAGAATTATTTTTGAAATTTGAAAATCGGGTGGGGAAATTTTTTAAATAAGACCATTCACTTCACCATTCTTTTTGTGGGTTATATTTGAAAGGTCATTGGTGGGTTCCTGCGAATACCACGATCTCTGGATTGGTACACATTTCATGAACCAATTAGACTACCAACAGAACCACTACCATGAGGTAATTTTTCTTCTCTTTTCATTTGTTTCATGCATATACACATTCAGGATGCATTGAGGTTAATGTATCAGATAAGTGCGGGAAAAGGTTTACTAACGTAGTTTTGTTCTAAACTTTCTTTCTTTTACACTTCTTTTTAGAAAAATTTTTAGATTTTGTTTATAAAAATCCGTTCCTTTTATTTTTACAAAACTTTGTGAAATAAGAGAAATAGTTTTGATTTATTTTTAAGAAAATTAAGATTACCTTAGGAATTAGGAAGACCTAAAATTATGAATTTTTAAACCGAGTCAAAATAATAGATCTTGTTTAAATTTCAAGATAAGAAAGTAATATTGGAAAGATAATTTGATCATGAATTTTTTGCCTTAGATATATGTACTTCACACTTATACAATTTTTTGGGATTGAAACAAAGACTGAAATGCCATAAAAAATATTAAAAAAATGATGATAATAAAAATCACTTATTGAAACTGGATAATTATACCTCAGGAAGCATGATTATCATGCCTAAAAAGATGGACAAAAACTGAATAATCCTCTTTAGTTTTGGCTTTATTTACTCGAGTTCTTAAGCCCGAGGAATGTTTTCTCATCTGGTGTCCTAAAATCGTCTGGTTTGAGAGTCACCAGCTAAAGGCTCACTACCCGGGTAAATAAGAAAGCCTGAGAAAATTAAATGAAAAATATATATATATACAAATAAATGACATGAAAGTTAGAGTCGATATCTAAAAATCTTCACATTTACAAAGTGCATAATTTCTAAGAGTTTTATGAAAGATCAAAGAATTGATTCAATTTTAAATTCTTACTTTAATTTATAACAAGATTTTTCATTTAGACTTAGTATAAGAAAAATAATTTCTGGTTAATTTATGACCTTAGATCACTTAAATTTTGTAAAAATATTTCAACACTTTTCTCTATTTCAAAATGTATTTTCAAAATACTAACTTTTGATTTCTTTCTTTATGGATTTTGTGGTATAATCCGCTGAAAATCCTCAGGAGAAAAAAATCCTCCACTAGAGAAAACCTAGAGGTTTAACGGCTTATTGTACATGCTCAGTGCAATAGCGTCATCTGCGAAAGTGATCTAATAATTTTCTTAGTTTTTATGTTTTGCTCGGGACGAGCAAAAGATAAGTGTGGAGGTGTGATTAGTCTCCAATATTGCATATTTCATATCACATTTTCACACTTATTCTTTATAAAATTCTGCTAAATAATTATTTTCTTGTGTGTTCCAAGGTCCATGGTGTAGAATGAAGAAAATTAAAAATCCCATTTATTTGGTGATTTTTAGATCCTAATAAAGCCATTGACTTTGGAAGCCCATTCTGCTGCTGCAGGGAGTAGAAAATAAGGAAGTAACAGCACATACCCATACATCAGGGCAGCCATCACTTGCAGGCTTCGGTGCTATGGCCGCAGCATGGCCGCATTTTTACGGCCATGCTGTAGAGTCGTGCGAATTTTCAACGCACGAGATGCACGACTCTGTACAGCTCCCCTGATGCCCCCTTTGTACCCTGAGATTTTCAGATTTCAGAAGAGAGGAGTTTTTAGGGTAAGTTTGAGAGTTGTTTTCTTTGTTTACTTTAGGTTAGTTGTTCTTCTTCTTTCTCTTTTGTATTTTTCATTTCTTATAGATCTTGTAATAGGGAAGATAGTAGTACATAGGATGAAAGTAAGGGTTCTTGTAATGGAAGGTGATAATCTATTAAAGGTTCTCTCTTTACCTCTCCTTGTTTTCTTCTCTCTAACTCCTTTCACATGCTTAGCTAATTTTCTCTCATGGTAACTAAACTTGCTTATTTCTTACTTGATAATTCACATGAATCCAATAGCCTCTACTTGGCCTTGCTCTTGCAAGAGCCATTGATGGCTCATGATGATGAATTCTAACACTCAATATCTTAACTCTCTAACAAGCTAACATTACTTTATTCTATACTTGCTCTTATTAGTTTTGATATTTTAAGTGTAGCTTGTACTTATTTGTTTAGTTTGGATGTAATGAGCTATCTTATGGGTCATTCTTTGAAACACTCTTAGACCAAGGACTACTGATGGCCAAGGATACATGTGAGGCAACTATCACTAAGAGGTTAGCATGATAAGTGAAGCCATTAATAATTAGTAGCCATGAGTTTTATTTCTTTTTCACTTTGTTTGAAATACTATCAAAAATCACAAATATCTTCTCTTCTATATTCTCACTTCTTCGTGTTTCATCGTACTCTGCTCTTTTCATTCTCTGTTTTCTTTTCTTCTCATTTTTGAAACATAGAAGAACCGTTAACACACACGTGAATAGACCGGTAAAGCTTCCATCGCTTTCCGTCTCTATAGATTCGACCCGTTCAGTCTCTATACTATAATGGAAGCATCGAGGAACCGAAAGCACACATACTTTACTCTTGATTTCAAAACGACACTTTTTGTGCACGGTTTTCTCCCGATCACTCAAGTCTGTTAAGTTCCTTGAGTTTGTGTATCCCCATTTGCGTCTCTACATAATTATGTTGGCCCAAAGGCCCATCACTCTAGTTTTGATGATGATCAACTCATGTAGTTATGGTACTATGATCTTGTGTTTATTTAGTCTCAGATTTGTGATCAAGATCTTAGTAGGTGTGTAGCTTCAACAAAGGATTTAAAGTCAAGTTTTGGAGCTAACACGGTTTGATTCAAGAGCTTGTGCATCAAGACCACATCAAGTACTCAAGAGGAGTCTAGCTCATTGGATCGTGTTTGGACCAAGTCAAGAAGGAGAAGAAGACTTCAAGTGAAGACTTCAAGATCAAGACTTGAGTCTAGATTTGTTTTTATAAGATTTTGTTTTAGATTAAAATGTAAAGGATAGAATAGTTGGTGGATTACTCAAGTATACCATATACACACACACACTCTTGATTTAGATGAGTTTTCATAAAATAATTTTTATTTTGGAAAAATACAAAAGAGTTTTCTTTTTGAAAAATACCGGTTTGATTTTTGGACTTCATATATACATGTGTTTTTAACCAAAACCGTTTTAGAGTTAAAATTCAAAAATATAGATATTTTACCGTGTATGTGTATATGTGTAGTGGATCATATCCATACACTCTATGCTTTAAAAGTGCTTAAAATAACTTGTTTTTGTATTTGGAGAAGTTTTGAAAAAATAAGTTTTGAAAAACCAATTTGGAAAAATACGGTTTTCATTTTTAGCCAAAATTTCTAAGTTACAAAAATAGTTCAAATTGTTTGTAACATGTCTTGATTTTGCTTAAACATGTTTGATTATCAAAGTATAATACTGAAACTATTTTTGTAGATTTTTCGTGAATTTATGGGATTTTATTTGAGTCAAAATGCCAAGTTTTCATTACCTATAAATCCCTGACCTGGCTTCTGTCGGTCGATCGGACCGGTCGACCGCGCTTGAAGTCGGTCGACCGACGTGCACAGAATGTTCACGCCAAGTCTGCTGGAGGGCCGGTCGACCGACCCGGTCGACCGCAGAGAGCTTCTGCTCTCTGGAAAGCCGGTCGATCGGCAGAGAACTCTGTTCTCTGTTCCAGACAGCGGTCGACCGGGCCGGTCGACCGAGGCTCCAACGGTCAGAATTCTGACCGCTGGTGGTCGACCGGGCCGGTCGACCGCTAGCCGCCTGGGCTGAAAAATTGCCCAACGGCTAGTTTTTTCTAGCCCTATATATAGAGGGCTTTTGGGGTTGTTTTCCCTAAGATTTTTCAAGTGGGGTTTCACCAGTTTTTCCTACTCTATTAAGAGGTTTTTCTTCACTTGTTTGAGAGCCAATATTTCCAATTAAAAGGAGAGATTTTCAAGAGTGTTTTGAAAAGTGATTTTCTTGAGTTTTCCTCTACCATTTCAATCCTAGTTTTTTCACACAAACACTTGAGCTATCCATTGCTATATCTACCTATAGAGATATTTGTTGTGAGAGGATTTAGGTGATCAAAGTGTTGTGATCACCAAAGTTCCATCTTTGTATTTGAGGAGGCGGACTTGCTGGTTCGCGGTGTTTCGAGTTCGCGTGTGAACTTTTTGTTTGAGGTGCGGCCTCGGCGAGCTAGTGAGCTTGCGGTGTGTTCTTGCGGGAACAAGAGAGGGACTAGAGAGTCCAAAGAGCTTGTAGGTGTTGCGGCACTAAGTGATCCGATGGGATCGATTTTAGTGGAAATCTTTCATAATGTTGAAGGCGGGGATGTAGAGTAAGTGTACTCGAACCTCGAAACAAATCTCCCGTGTTTTGCGATTGCTCTCTCTATCTCTTACTTGTCTTTATATCTTGCATGCTAATATTGTCTTTATCTTTATATGCTTGATATATTGTGTGCTTAATTGTTATATGCTTGGGGATTGTTTGTTAACACTTGTATTCAACCAAGAGAGCTAACGCGGCACCTCAACTCTTATTTAGAGGAATCTTGAGGAGTTAGTCCAGATCCTTTCACGTGGAATCCGGCTACACTCTTGTGTTATACTTGGTGTTTAGTTTAAGTAGTTTTTAGTTTGCATTAAATAATTTTTAATTCCGCATTAATTGACCATTAGATTAGCCATCACATATTCACCCCCCTCTAGGTGATTACAATTGGTATCAGAGCCAAGTGCTCTTGATTTGGGTCTTACAACCTAGAGTTAAAGATCCTCGTTTATAACTAATCACAATATTTGTTTACACACACCATGGATTTCATGTCACCTCCCACTTTTGACATCCTTAACATCCAAACTTGGAAGGTTAAGATGTCTTTGTACCTCAAAGGCCTAGGCATTCATGTTTATCTTGCTACCACTAAAGATTCATATGTTAATAATAGCAAGTATATTGAGGCTAACTCAAAAGCCCTACATGCTTTAAGATCTACCCTAAATGATGATTATTTATCTAGGGTTGCTAATCTTGATTCGGCTTTTGTAGTTTGGAATACCATACTCTCCCTTGGCAAAAAGAAAATACTATGCTATGCGGGAAGCGACTCGGATGTTGGAAGTAACGCTTCTAATGTGTGCTACATGGTCCAAGGGGATAACCCCTTTGAGGTAACTACCGAATCCGAGGTAGAAGAAGATGTTGATATGACTTATGATGAGTTTGAATCTTTTTGTCAACAACTTCTAGAAAAATATGAAATGCTTAAAAAGGATAACAAGAAAATGAAAAATAAATTTGATTGCATGTTAAAAGAAAATGATTCTTTTAAAAATAAAGTTACATGCATTGAAAAAGAAAATGAAAGTTTGAAAAATAAAATATTTCCTTACTTTCTAAATTGAATGATTTATGTGAAGGAAATACTTCTTTGAAAAATAAAATTGTTTTGGTGGAAAAACAAAAGGAAGTTGCTTTACATGAAAACACTTCTTTGAAAAGAAAAATTGTAGAAAAAGAAAAAGAGAATGTTTCTAAAAGAATAAGAAAAATGATTCTCATTCTCACCATGCTTTACATGCCACTATTAATCAAAATGACATTAAATTTTTGAAAAATAAAATTGATTGTTTAAGCTCAACTTTGAGCAAATGTGCCTTTGACCATTCTAGATTGGAGTCCTTATTTTCAAAGAAACAAACTCCACATGTTCATGCACAACGCCCACATCATGCATATGCACATTTTGAACGCCATGATCACACTCACACTCATATGCATCCTAGAGTGTACAAATGTACACATTGTGGCCGCAAAGACCATTTAGCAAAATTTTGTTATGATAAGATAAATGCTATTTATTTTGCTAATAAAAAGATTTGGGTTCCTTACAATGCTAACACTCAAGGACCCAAAAGAAAATGGGTACCAATATCCCTACCTTTTTTATTTGACGTAGGTGTGGGCTCTCACAAAACGTGAGAGAGTTGGTGCCTTGGTGTGGATGCACATGGACATGATTGACATACTTTTGATGCACCGCTATCAAGGAGGTTTGGTGGGACAACCACCATGTTTTGGAGAATTAGAGCATAGTTCTTTGGTTTGGTAACTATCTCTAAAAACTCCTACTTTATTTACATGCATTTATGATTGATGATCTTTAGCATGTTTTAGTGTTTGTTAAAATATTCATGTTTTATTTGTTTTTGTGCTTCATGTGGTAAATACTTGTTTAAATGTAATTTTTATCAAATTTAGATATATACATGTACAAGTAGTGAGCAACAAATTAATTCATATACGTTTGCATTTCATTGATCATTTGTACTCACTATATGCACATGTATAGCCTAGTTTTGATGATTTCCTCATTTACACTTTTTTGCCTATTTTCATGTTTTGCTTCATGTATATGCAATTTTTATTCAAATCTAATAAATATACATGTATACCCCATGAGTCATTTGCCTTCATGCAATTTATATTATGGACTCTTTTTATGTTTGGGATATGTATGCATATTGTTAGAATTGGATAAAAACATACATATACCTTGAAGTTTGTTTTTAAGATGAAAAATGAATTTTTATGATTTTCATCTTTAAATGAAAAATGAATTTTCATGATTTGTTTGTTAAAATGATATTCATGTTTCATTGATTATCTTCATGGAAAATGCTAATTACATGACCTTTGAACACTCACACTTTATTTGTTTATTCATGACTTTGCTTCATGATTATTTTGAGCCTTATAGATTTCGAGTGTCACTTCTTGTGTATTTAGTATGTTTCATGATAGACATATATATTTGGTTTCATGTTTTTGAAGGATCTTTAACTAGTTTTCAAAAATTACTTTAACTAGTTATTCTTCATTTGGTAGCGTTTTTCAATAAAAATATTTTCAAACCCTATTTTGAAAACCCCTTCCAACACCGTAATGGGTGGACGGATGGGCGAGTATGCCTTGCAAGCCTTATTGAAAACCTTTTATCTTGTGCATAAAAAGGGTGGATTTTTATGAGTTATACACTATTTTCACTTCACAATCTCAATTGGTATCATAATTTCATTTGGTATCACAATTGATATATTTTGTATACTCATAATCTTGTTTATATATATGTATGATTTCAATTTCAAATTATATCAATTTCTATTGGTATTATCATTTTTTTACATATATATGAATTGTTTGTGCTTGGATTTACAATTGGTTTACATGTTTAAAGCACAAAGTTTGTTTATGCTAAGCTTAATTCAAATCTTTATTTTCAATTGATATCTCAATTGATAGTTTAATAAGCTTATGCATTATTTTTAAAATTGGTATTTTATTGATATCAAAAATGTACAATAATCTTCAATTGGTATCTATTAATTTCAATTGGTATCCATATAGTTCTATTGATATCAACATGATTCTATTTTGATTAAAATTCAAAATTTGTAATGTTTATTTACAATTGGTATCTTAAAATTTGATTGTTTACAAGTGGTACCTTTAAAAATTTTGTTTATATGATATCTTAAAATTTGATTTTCTAAGATATCTCAAATTTTGTTTTATTGAGGAAATTCAAAATTTTGTTTTAATATGAATTTTGAAATTAAAAATGTTTTGATTTGTATTGCCTATATGCAAGGGGAGCTTAACATCTCTTCTATATATAGATTCATTTGAGTGTATCTTATATTGAGGAGCTTGACAACTCTTCTTTATGCGGTACACGTGTGTAGGAGGAGCTTCACATCTCCTCTTATGCATTGCATATTATGCGTATGTGAATTAGAGCTTGTCATCCCTTCTTCATGTAACGCATGTATGTAGGAAAGTTAACTTAGCGTCTTCCTCTTCATGAATGTATATCGCATATATCTCTTTATTGGTTGATTTGATTTCACCCCTTTATTGATTTTTATTTTTGACAAAAAGGGGGAGAACATTGTTTTGTTTTTACTTTAACCCCTTTGTTGATGATTGACAAAAAGGGGGAGAAGTATTTCAGTATATATGCATGTTTTGGAGAAGGATTTATATTTATCCATATATGTTTTGTTTTGCAAATAGGAGAAAAAGAATTTGATGTGTTCTATGCTTGTTTATGCATGTTCATCTCCTTGTATTTGCATACATGTTTATGAGCTTTCATTGCATATTATTTGTTTATTGTTGTTATGAGTTAAGGGGAGCTTCTTTGAAGCTTTATTTTAATCCATGCATATATAACTTCATGAGTTTTGTCATCATCAAAAAGGGGGAGATTGTTGGCCCAAAGGCCCATCACTCTAGTTTTGATGATGATCAACTCATGTAGTTATGATACTAATGATCTTGTGTTTATTTAGTCTCAGATTTGTGATCAAGATCTTAGTAGGTGTGTAGCTTCAACAAATGATTTAAAGTCAAATTTTGGAGCTAACACGGTTTGCTTCAAGAGCTTGTGCATCAAGACCACGTCAAGTACTCAAGAGAAGTCTAGCTCGTTGGATCGTGTTTGGACCAAATCAAGAAGGAGAAGAAGACTTCAAGTGAAGACTTCAAGATCAAGAATTGAGTCTAGGTTTGTTTTTTTATAAGATTTTGTTTTAGATTAAAATGTAAAGATAGAATAGTTGGTGGATTGCTCAAGTATACCATATACACACACACTCTTGATTTAGATGAGTTTTCATAAATGAATTTTTATTTTGTAAAAATACAAAGAGTTTTTCTTTTTGAAAAATACCGATTTGATTTTTGGACTTCATATAGACATGTGTTTTTAACCAACCAAACCGTTTTAGAGTTAGAAGTCAAAAACATAGATATTTCACCATCTATGTGTAATGGATCATATCCATACACTCTATGCTTTAAAAGTGTTTTAAAATATCTTATTTTTGTATTTGGAGAAGTTTTGGAAAAATAAGTTTTGAAAAACCCATTTGAAAAATACGGTTTTCGTTTTAGCCAAAATTTCTAAGTTACAAAAATAGTTCAAATTGTTTGTAACATATCTTGATTTTGCTTAAACATGTTTCATTATCAAAGTATAATACTGAAACTATTTTTGTAGATTTTTTGTGAATTTATGGGATTTTATTTGA